>JAJPUD010000435.1:549041-579136 GCA_023553655.1 Myrmecobius fasciatus
AGAAAGAAAGAAAGAAAGAAAGAAAGAAAGAAAGAAAGAAAGAAAGAAAGAAAAGAAAAGAAAAAGTAACTTCTGACCATAATTAGGGAAGAAATGAAAAATCAAGATTGGTTTAATTTTTTTGGATAATATGTGATCCCATTGACATTGTTTAATTCATATTAGGACAATATTTATAATAAGTGGAATGTGATAGTGGTTTTATTTCCTAAATTTATATGGATAAGTAGCAAATTCTTTAAAAGCACTATTGATTCTTAATCCCTTTGATCTTTCACCAAATAACACAACCTATGTCCTCTAAGCTTACCTACTCTATATTTAACTATACTTTCCCACACTCTCATTTTTGAAAGAACACTACTAGATAATACTACTCTTTCATACAGTCTCACCAGAATTCCTAAAGACTTCCATGCTACTCTTTTCACTGATACCAAGTTAGACATTCACCTAGCCCTAAATGTCCTTACTGAAACTATGAGGTATCCATGTGAAATTATAAAAATTTGTAGTTCCTTTTTTGCAGTTACACACTCACTACCGTGATGAAGTAGAAGACAAATATGCCTTGCCTTCTCCCCCTTTTCCCATCTTAGTTGATATATCCTAAATCTATAATACTGACAGAATGGAGTGGTCAAAGTAGTTCAAGAAGACCAGTACAGCTTTCCAGTTTTTCAGTTTTAGCTTAGAAGAAAGAAGTTTAATTGGAAAATAGGACATCTATTCCAAAGTAACCATATTCATCCTTAGTTAATGACTGGATGCATTGTATTTCTAAATCCCAACCTTCTCCACAGTTGATAAGTATGCAAAATACCCCAAATCTTTAATTCTATGAAACTAGTTAACCAGCCTTAAAAGTGCTTTTAAGGACACACGCACACACACACACACACATACACACGGTAAATGGAGGGAGGAGGGGGGAGACCAGAGGAAGAGAAAGAAATGCAGATAAGTGAAAGAATGAATGAAATAAAAATGATAACCGCATATTTTTAAGGTGTTTTATTCTATCTTCAGGTAATGCTAAAAGAAATCTTTTTTCAGGCTTTTATCTTCATTAATAAGGTAAACTTACAAAGTTAAAAGGAATTTTATTCAACAAGTCAAGACAGTAGGTCAACTCTGATTTGATTTGTACTGCTCCTTTTTATAAACATGAATAAACTATTCTTTTATAAAGAAAAAATAATCTTAATTCATTCTTTTTTTTCAATGAGGAGATGGAGCCTCCTTAAATATTTTGATTGGTATGCATTTTTTTTTTTTGCTTTTTGCTGAGGCAATTGGGGTTAAGTGACTTGCCCAGGGTCACACAGCTAGGAAGTGTCTGAGACCAGATTTGAGCTCAGGTCCTCCTGACTTCAGGGCTGGCGCTCTAACCACTGCGCCACCTAGTTGCCCCCTGGTATGCATTTCTTATAAAAAGATGGGGTAAGTGCACATACCCAGCAGGCTAGCTTCCACTTACTCTTTATGAGATGGGATTATTGTTAAAGAGCTAAAATCAGTATGCATGCTGACCACTTATTCTTTTTTGCCAGCTGGCTGCAGCCAAAGTCAAGTTAAGGCTAAAGGTTAATACTAAATGACTCCTCATTAAAGATTAATTTTACACAATACCAAACAGTGAAGAATTATTGTCCATACAGCTTCAAGTGCTATAGATAGATGCTTGTATGTGTTCCTATACCAGGAGATCAGATATCAAGGAAAGGACATAAAAAAATAACCAAAATTCTATATGAGGACTTTGATAAAGAAGTAGCCATTCTTCCTGACCTATCTTTGTTATACCCAGTGAAGATGTGTCAAATGAGTGACAATTATTGTAATCTATTTAAAGCCCCAGAAAATAGAATGTTTCTTTCAATGTACATATGAAGCCCACAAGCAATGAGTTTCCTGGAATGTCTTTTATTAAGAATCCAGGTATTTCTAGCAATTATTATATAAGTACACAGTTTCATCCTAAAAGGGATATGTAAGTAAATTTACAAGATTTTATTTGTGACAATTGTAGAATGATATACTGTATAAGGATAAACTAGTTTGTTTCATTGCTATTTTAAGCTTAAATACCCTAGATTATAAAGTTCAAGTTTAAAGCTAAAAATATTTAGAATGTGGAAATACCAAAATCATTTGGGGTGTACACTTCTTAATGAAGTTTTACCTTATTTTAAAATTGTATTTAAACAGCTGATAAACAATGTCAGAAGAATATTTATGTTAAACATGACATTGATGAGGAATGTCCAAAGAGCAAAGTGTCAAATTCTGCTAGAAAAATGAGAAAGCCTAACAGAAGAGGCTGCTGTTATAAAGAATTTAAGAGAAAGAGGAAATGATTGTCTCTAACCTATCCTCACATGTTACAAAAATGATAGTGATCATGCCCTGCCTGGCAGAGAAACCATATATTCCAACACTGAGATAACTGCCCAAGATATGAGAAGAGTTGCCATCCTTGGGCCAAAAAAGGCAGGCTTGAAATGCATAGGAAAATCACCTTACCCCGAAAATACAAGCTTGGTCTATTACTTTCAAAGCCCTAGGATAGCAAGGCTAAAAATAAATTGTTAAATTCAAAATTTAGAGACAAGAGAAATCCAAGAAGATTGGGATACAAAATGGTAAGGCATTCCAGGGAATTTGTGTTTCGTCCAACTCAAAACTGATTCCCCAAAGATTAAGAATTACTCTTCTGTCATCTTGGATAACACACCTTTGGCTGGTGCTGACCTGACCTCATTGTCATTAGCAAGGCATTGGACACCTTCTAGGTCATTCACCTCTGCTCAGATGCCAGCACTATGGCTTTATTTCTTAAGGTCTGCTAATGTCACATTAAAAAAGATGTGTTTCATATAATGAAGAATTTCCTGGAAGATAGAGAATTTGCTTCAATTCACAGGCTGCCCAGAAGCTTCTAGGCTTCCTGGAATTTATATTATATATTCAAGATATCTCAGCAATCATTTGAAACACCAAAGTTCTTTTTTTTTGTTTTTTGTTTTTTTCTAACAGAAACATATACAAAAGTGATACAAAGCAATCCAAGGCCAGTAAGGCACAAAATATCATCAATGAAATATTGCAGTAAAAAATACTGGGACTTTAATACTATTAAGACTGAAGGGAAGAATATATCTTTTAAAAATGTTGATTGCCAAAATAAAAGTTGATTATTAAGGTTTTGTTTAATTTCCTTGGCTCAAGTAATTAGGAATAGATTTTTTAAAAATACCTGAAATATATTAGATGCTTTGATACTATCAATTTTACTACTTTAATGGAAATGTGATTTTTGCTTCTTTTTTACTGAGTTATTGGATAATAAATACAGGAAAAAATACATAAAATCCTAGGATGGCTTAAATAGTTTTGTTAATTTTGAATATAGTATGGATGCAGCTTATTAAATGTGCCCTTAGATATGTATTCTTGGAAGGTATTGTTGATCATCTTGTTTTGTTTTACACATGAGGAATCTATGGTCAAAGTAAATTAAATGATTTGACCCTATTGGTAGCAAGCATCAGAATTGGGACTGAACCCACATCCTAAGGCTCAAAACTCAGTGCATTATATATGCTTTATTATATATGCTAATAAATATTTATTAGTCAGAGAATTATCCTTTATAAAAAATTACAGAAACTAATGTTTTGTTCGAGGTGGTTTCTCTTTGTTTTTTGTTTTGTTTTGTTTTGTTCTGGGATTTTTGATTTCTATTAATGCAGAGGTGACATTTGGCTTTAAAAAACTCAGACATGAGAAATGAACATGCACAGTCCTCTGGACATTTTTGTCAACTTTCAGTTTCCATGCCCATAGTCTGAACAGTTCTGCTCTTACCATAGTCTCAGGGCATATTTCCTGCTAGATCATGACAGGATTAGAGATATATTCACATGACAGATATCATAAATCTGAGACATTATGAGTTAGATGTTCCTGTAGCTTTAAGATTATTAAATGCAAGGTTTTTCTTATTTCTCAGATTACACTGCTTAGTTTAGTCATCTATATGTGAAAGATAACAGTACTCAGTAGCCTAGAGAATTACACTAGAATTTAGGAATAGCATTTTACAAATTAATATTTTCTTTCAAATATGTTAAACCTACAAATAATCAAATCCAAGGGTCCATAAAACAACAGAACAAGGTCAAGGGACCAAAAATATCTCTAATTGGCCCATGGGACAAAAAAAAGTTTCATGGTTTGACTTTTTATCTTTTTTGGTGTGCTATTATTTAAATGAGCTTAATGTAAAATGCACCATTAAGCTTCATACTTAATTAGAGGAAAACCACTGGTTTTAGTTGTTGTTTAGTTGTGTCTAACTTTACATGACACCATGGATTTTTGTCCATAGCCTTTTCTTTGTAAAGATACTGCACTACAGTATAGTGGCTTGCCATATTTCTCCAGTGTACATTATCAAATTCTAGTCACAGTATGCTTTGTGACACTGTTCATAAGTCTGAATCTACAGCTTTGTCATTTAGGAATAAGTATTTGAGAGTAATAATTAAACAACTATTAATCCATTAGACAGCTCTACTCAGGGGAAGCCATACCCAGTGTTGTCATGATCTTCCCCCACAGAGATATCCTAAGATGTATGGCAGGTGCGGTGCTACTCAGATGAATGATCTTGGGAGTTCAGATGACAATAGTGTCCAATGAGCTAAAGAGGGAAAAACAGGAAACTTGGAATAGGTGAGAGGTGCTATATTTCACTATTTTTCATTATCCCCCACATGCAGAATTTCCAATACATTAACAATGCATTAGAGTTGGTTGCATGCTTAGTGACTGGAATAGAACCATGAAATTGGCCAAGTCTTGCCAGTTTTAAAATGCAGATTGATAACTTATTATTAAGGGAATGAAGTCGTTTCAATCCTGTAACAAATCTGTCTATAACTAATGAGACTCTCGGGTCATCATCATACCTGTTTTGTTTAATTTTTTGCACTTGTTTGGCTATTCAACCATCTGTGGCACTTGGGCTAGAGAGATGGAAATAGAACATTTTGGAACACTATAAAAGATTGATATACACTGAAGGAGAGGCATGGAAGTCCAGTGAGGAGGTTTTGTGTGAAAAGATCCTTTGGCTATTGTCAGGGATCTTCTATAAATCACTGTTCTCTCACAATTCTTCTTTGTATAAAAACATTTAATTTCTCTATATGCAGTATAAAGTTTGACCCTGAGAAGGACTGAATAAGAGAAAAATGCTTTATTAATTGGCTGTGCTCCTGGTGATTTATTATAATAATAAATTATTTTTACTGTGCTACTGCAGTCAGCTATAATCATATTTGACAAAAAGAAATTCAAGAAACTTTTTGATGTCATAGAACTAGTCAAAAGTGCATAGTATATTTCTGAGAGACAGTGAGGAATCAGTGAGAGGAAGAGCTGGACTCAGATTCAGGAAAACTAAGGTTCCAATTCTAATTCAGACAAATACTCTGGCGGACAGTTCAAAAGTGCTCTTGGCAACTCACTAAGACTATATGTAGAATAGTAATGAATTTGAATTAGTTGGAAAATTTTCCTCACTAGAACTTCCCTGCAACAATGAAATTGCAAGCCTTGCTTAAAGGCAGCAAGGTGGTATGGAGTATTAAGTGCCAAGCCTAGAGTAAGGAAAACTTGAATTTAAATCCAGTCTTAGATATTTCCCAGCTGTGTGACCCTGAGCAAGTGATTAAACCTGTTTGCCTTGTTTTCCTTATCTGGGAAAGAAAATGGTTTTGCCAAGAAAACCCCAAATGGTTTCACTAAAATTTGGACATGACTGAAACAACTGACCAACAGCAAAAATCACCTTGTTACCGTACACCACAAACTTCAATTAGCCAGTCACTAGGTGTTGGTTGTGTCATAATTGTCATTTAAAGAATAAAGAATGTCAAAAACATTATTAGCACCTTGTAATTTTAATAATTTGGGGAAATCCTCACTTTGAATAGATACTGTTCTGATCCTTCTTCTTTACATGTAAAATGCAGTAATCAACTAATAAGCATTTATTACATCATCCTATGTATCAGGCAGGATATGAAGTGCTAGAAATAAAAAGATGAAAATTAAATATCTCTTTTTTTTAGTTCCTTGCATTTCATCTGTACAATTTAGAGCAAGAATATTTCATCTTTAAATTCTTCATTTTCCTCAGGACTTAACATTGTACTCTACACACAATTGGCTTTATGGGCAAAGCAGAATTATAGTAGTTCAAAATAAATGTGAAATGTGAAAACTTAGAGACATCTCCATCCTAAATGTTCTTATAGACTATTTGTGCCCAACCTGTAGTAGAGTCCTCAGAGCTTATGTTGGTCTGATCAGCCACAGTTGGATAGACTGTATATTTATCCTTGCAGTGATGTCGTTTTGGTTTCTGTAGAGTTAATATAAATCACTATGGCTAGAGTATTACAATATTTCAGGCTATATTCAGAACTGAAAAAATAAAAAATAAGTCTGATCCCCAGGTTACTGACCTAGTTACTTCTTTCAAAAGTAATTAGGTAAAGGAGGAGGAAGAAGAGTGAAGATTTGTAGGACAGAGAAGGTCAGTGATGATCCTAGATGGGTCTAAAGATATGTCGAAGGCAAAAATGAGAAGAAAATATAGATTACTATTATTCTATGTTAATCCTTTAACTGCACAGAGAAAAATTAAGGGAAAATTGAAGTGATTATTAGATTGCTTAAAACATCAAATATAATCAAAAACAATTCACACAGACTTTCTTGATAATTGCCCCAATTTTCCATTAAACTTTTCATATGTGAGCACAGTAAAATAAAATAACAACAAAAAAAATCAATTCCATGAACCATGATCATTCATTCTATTGTAATTTATTAATATTTAGTATATGTTAAGTATATTAAACACAATTTATCCTTTACCCATTATAGACAGAGAAACATACTAGGTCCTAGGAGAGCTACAATATTAACAGAAGTGTTAATTCTTGCTCTCAAAGAACTTATAAGACATCACTTTGAGGGAAAATGAAAATTTATGTTTTGTACACTGAGAGTTTTGAGGTACTGCTGGGATTTCCAGGGACAAATGTATGGTGAACAATTGGAAATGAGAGTCAGAAGTTCAAGAGAGATATATGTAGGAAACATTCTTCTAAATGTTATAATTGAAGCTGTGGGAGAGGATGAAATTGCTGAAGAAAGAGAGCCAAAAGGAAAACTTTAGAGAAAATATATTTATGGGGCCAGGAAAAAGAAAAATAAACACAGGAGAGAGAAAAGTAGCTAAAGAGGGAGGAGGAAAATATAAAAAAGCAATATGACAGAAGCAAAAGGAAACAAGCATCTATTAAGTACCTACTATGTGCCAGGCACTGTACTTTACAAATATTATCTCACATGATCCTCAAGATAATCCCAGAATAAAGATGTTATCAGGTTGCTTAAAACATCCATTTTATGGTTGAGGAAACTGAGGCAGATGGAGTTTTAATTTTCCAGGCCACAGATCTAGTAAGAATCTGGGGCTGCAGTTGAACTCAGGTTTTTCTGATTCCACTGTGCTACCTAGCTGTCTAGGAAGAAGAAAGTCTCAGGAAAAGAAAATTCAACAATGTTAAATGCTACAGAGAGATCAAGAAGATTTAAAAGTGGAGAAAAATAGGCAAATTAAATTTGGCTGTAAGGATGTGTGGTGACACTTGAGAAATCAGTTTCTGTAAGTGATAGGGAAGAAGATAGAGTAGTGAATGATTGGTGAGGAAGTGGAGATATTTGGTACAGATTACTTTTTGTGAAAATTATCAGTAAAAGAGAAGTAAGAAAAATGGAACAGTAGTGGAATGAGACAGCACGGCTTAGGCAGAGTTCTAACTAGGACAAAAAAATGAAGCTTTGCCTTAAGAGTGCCAAAATAAATATAATAAATATAAAGGGTGCCAATGACACTCATAAACTATTGGTAGAGCTATCAACTGGTCCAATCATCCTGGAGAAAAATTCAGGACTACATCTAAAGGGCTATAAAGCTATTTATACTCTTTAACCCAGCAATATCACTACTAGGTCTGTATCCCAAAGAGATAAAAGAAAAGAGAAAGGGACCTCTTTGTGCAAATTGGAAATGGAGGGGATACCCTCAGCAATGGCTGAATAAGTCATATATGACTTTGATGGAATACTGTTGTTTTATAAAAAATAATAAATAGGATGTTTTCTGAAAAACCTGGGAAAAATCATGGATTAATGCAAAGTGAACTGAGCCGAATCCATAGTAACAGCAATATTATAAGGTTGATCAACTGTAAAAGTCTTAGTTACTATGCTCAAAGCAGTGATCTAAAATAATTACAAAGGACCCATGACAAAAAATATTATTGATCCATAGAGATAACAGATTGAAGCATACACTTTTTTAACTTTATTGATTTTTTTTTAATTTGTATATGTGTATGAGTTCTTTTGCAATATGGCTAATATGGAAATATATTTTGCATGACCTCATATCTATAAAAGAAAAATGTCTGCCTTCTCAATGGGAGGGGGCGGGTCAGGAGACATAACTGGTATATGTATCCAATATAAATACTGGTATATAGTGAGATTTGAACTCAGGTCCTCCTGACTCCAGCCTCAGTTTTCTACCTCCTGAGACACCGAGCTGCCTCCATTCCCCAAAAGAATTGTGATGAATTCTGAGCTTCACTCTGAAAATTCTGCAGTCAGTTTTTGTCTGTGCAGAAAATATAACAAATAACCACTAAAACACTATTGCTCACATTTTTCATTTATCATATTTGTAAGTGGTCAATATTTGTGAAATTGAACTGAATTGTATTGTTGTCAATCCTGCCCCACTGGGAGGCAACCCAACCTTTGCACTCCTGGCATAATATTGTTCCTCGTGAACAGTTCTAACTACTTCACATCAGTACTCAAAACCTATAGCTCGTCTCTAGCAAAGAACAATAGCAATAATTTCCCTGAATTGATATTCAAAGCTCTCTATAATTTGGCCTGTACTCTCTCTAGCCATTTCTCAAACTATTTCATAGTCAACTTTAAGCCAAACCACTTACATTTCTTCAATTTCTGTTCTCTCCCCCACCCCTGTGCCTTTGCTCACTACTATACTTTCTACTTTTGATAGTTTCTCCACAAATATGCTTTGCCAATTGAAATGCCTCATTTCCAACAAGTCCTAAACAAGATTGCATAAGTTCTTTTTGTTTCTACAGTTGGAAGTGATCTTCCTCCTTCCTGTGACCTTCTTTCTAACTTCTCTGAATCACTTATTGTACTCTAATCTGTATTACAGTTTGGGGTATATTTATACTTTCTCTTCTCCCTTTGTTTGACTGCAGGCTTCATAAGGACAGTGTAAGTCCTGTATTGTTTCATTTTTCTCTATCAATAATCATAGCATAGTGAATTGAGCATTACTGTATAATTCTTAGTGATTTCTTGAATAAAGTTCAACTGAATTGAATGTTTGATTTCAAATGATGTCAGTTTCTTAGAAATAATGCTAATGAAGTTTTAACTTAAGTGCTGCCTCCCAGAACATCTGCAAAATAAAAAGACATGATATCATTCCTGAGCAACAGTGAATAAAGTAGTATATTAACATCACTTGCCCTTGCTTGAAAATTTGTGAGTGGAACTAATATTGGGGGGAAATTTATCTTTTTTTCAACCTTGAACATGGACTATGGGGGAAAAACTTAAATATTATTCCCCACTGCTTTAAAAGTAAATTAATTTTGTTTTTAATAAACATAGAATTTCTTCCTATACTGAAAAGTGGAATGTTGAAATATAGGAAGAAATGGAGTTTTTAAAAAGCAATCTTTTATTAATTCAGGTATGAAATTATCTTGACAAGTCAAGTGTGACCTTGACTCCTGTGAGATTTCCCCTTTTTAATTTGGTATTTAAAAGTGCTCAAAACTGCTAGAGCAGCCATAAATCTCTAAATCTAAAAGAAAGCCCTTTGAAGCCCTAGACAGACAATTCAGTGGAAATCTCCTAACAAGCATAGCATTCGTGTTATTCGGTTGGGAGTCCTTGTTTTGGTGTGTTTAAGAATCTAGAACAGAGGTTCTTAACCTTTTTTTGTGTCATGGACCCCTCTGGCAGTGTGGTGAAGCCTATGGACCCTTTCTCAGAATGTTTTTAAATATATGAAATAAAGGTCATAGAATCATAAGGAAAGCCAATTATATTGAAATATGGTTACATATATATATATGTGTGTGTATATATATATATATATATATAATTTTTTAAGAACCCCTGACTAAAGTTACATATTCTACAGGTACAGCCAATTATATATTCTCTTCTAAAGGACTTATCTTGAATTCTTAAAAAATGTCAAACATTTTGATGTAGTTTCCAATTTTTACAGTTGTTATGGCTTACTTCTGTTAAATTCACCAGTTGGAATGGTGACAAAGTTAGATGTCATGGAAAGGTATAAGGAGATTGAGAGAAGGGATGAAGTCTACCAGGAACTGCACATGCTTTAAAGCAACTATCTTGGCTCTTCTAGTTACACATTTAATTTTTTTTAAAGAAAAAAGTTTTTTTGACCAGTTTCTTATATTATACTATATACAGAGAAAAGCTCTTAAAATACAATTTTACAATCTTCTGCGTCATATTAAGTTACAACTGATCAATTCTCTGATAAGCAATGGAAGACTGTTTCTCCTAAAATTCATAAACTGTAAATGAGACATAATGTACATAGACATGGTGAATCTAACAAATATGTCATTATACTTCAGTTTCATTAAATAAATAGGGATTGATAAATTGTCTGTAAACCACAATCCCAAAGATAATCTTTGTAACACCATCAGCCAGTCCCTACAGCAACCTGTTGTGGTCTTGAAGCTAATAGATGATTACAAAGTTTTACAAACAGAACCAAGTGAAGCTGCTCCCCAGAGTTCTTACCTTCTGGTCTGCTAGGTATGTAATGATTGTAGTGATAGCAACAATTCTCCTAATTAATATAATTGGTTTATCATCAATAAAATAATGTATAAAAATAATAATTAATGGCATTAATTATAATGGTAATGATAATCTACATATTATAAAGCAGAGCTCAGAACTTTCAAGATCAATGTTGAATCCTTCTGTTTCTTCCTTTTTGTACACCCTCTTCTTTGATACCTCCCACCTCCTTAACATTGGTCCCATTGATAGTCTGTTTGATCTCTTTGTAAACCAGACCAAAGGCTACAGAAATAGGAAGTGGGGATTGCTGAATAACTACAAAAAGTGAACAAAGGTCTGAATACATTAATGTAAATAGACACTTGTTTCACCAATGAATAGGGGGAAGTTTTGGTCATAGTTCAATAATTAGATTTGCCAGCTAGCTTTGTTGATTAAGCAAAATGCTAAGGAATAAACTGATTTCTTAAAGTTCCAGGACTGAGAATCTTAAGTCTCAGAGTGATATTTACAGCATTTGTTTTGGTTTGTTTGGTTGTTTAACTGGATCCCAGTTTTCTTCCTCTTAGGTGGCTTCTTAGGTACATACCCAGCCCACCAAATAATAACCAATTTTGAATTCTGCATGTGTGTTACTAGAAGTGACAAAACACATAATTCTTTACTTATTGCCTACCCCAGAATTTGTGTAATGACCAAAATGTATTGCTGTGCACTAATAAACTGAAAATATTTCAAGGCAAGCATGTCTATGCTGACCTAGACCAGTAAAATTTTAGACTTCCCCAAGATGCAAAGAACTGTGAACTTTAGGCTTCAAGCATCTTCAGTAGACATGCTGTTGAATTCAGTGGTCTGTTTGACAGATATCCTAGTGTCAGGAATCCATTTTTTAGAATATTTTTTAGAGCCCAAATTTGTAACCTATGACTACCATCTCATCATCAGCTTACATTCGCTCTCTTTCTCTGGAGTGTAGTCAAGGTGATATTGCTGAAAAAAAAGGGGGGGACTAGATAATGTCAGAAAAATAATGTATGTATTTATTGGGCATTCACTTTTTAAGTAATTGAGGAAGCCAGCCAGGTGTAGAGCAAGGTGCTCTGGGTTTTGTATCAAAAGTACCTAAAATTAAATTTTGATTCTGCTACTAACTGGTTCTGTAACCTTGAGCAAACTGCTGAGCTCCTGGGCCTAAGTTTCCTCATCTGTAAAAAGACCGGGTTTGAACTAGATGATCTCTAAGGTCCCATACATTTTTAAAGTTATCGTCTTATGATCCTTAGAGCAGTGACTTTAGTCACTGATTTAAAATCGGTCTCTATAAAGCATGGATACAATACTGGGCTTTTAAGTCTTTTTTGGAAAGTAACCATGATAAGTAGTCAACAACATGGAATCACTTATGTGATCTACGGAGAAAAAAAATACCAATTTTTCATATAGCTCCTGTGGTGCTTCACTGATAATCTAAAGCACAAACTCTTTATGCAAGATGATAATGATAATAATAATAATAACTTGCATTTAATTAGTGTTTTAAGGCTTGTGATGTACTTTAGAAATGTTATCTTATTAGCTTCTCACAATACTCCTGGGAGATAGGTGATATTATTGTCCCTACTTTACAGATAATGAAACTGAGTCAGACAGAAGTAAAGTCTCTTGCCAAGTGTCACACAGCTAGTAATTTTCTGAGGCCAGTTTTGTACTGAGGTCTTCCAAACTTGAGATCTAGTTCTCTTTCTATGATATCATCTCCAAAGAATAATTCACATTTACTAGATAACAAATTCTGAAAATAAGGATTGCATCTTAAGTTTTAATAATTATCAGTGACTCTCACAGAAACCTATTCATACACAATGTTTTCTCTCTCTCTTTCTTTCTTTCTCTCTCTCTCTCTCTCTCTCTCTCTCTCTCTTTCTGTGTGGGTGTATGTGTGTGTGTGTCTCTGTCTCTCTGTTTCTGTCTCTCTGTCTCTCTCTGTCTCTGGTCTCTGTCTGTGTGTGTGTGTGTGTGTGTGTGTGTGTGTGTGTCTTTCTGGTCTCTTTCCCCTTCTTTCCCTATCTCCCCCAAGTCTCTGTGTATGTGTGTGTGTGTGTGTGTGTGTCTCTGTGTCTGTCTCTGTGTCTGTCTCTGTCTCTCCCTCTCCCCTGCAGGAAGGCAAGAAGGAAGGAAGGAAGTAAAGAAAGAAAGAAGGAAAGAAAGAGGGAGAGTAGGAAGGAAGGAGAAAAGAAATTATGGGTTCAGTCAGATTTTTTTTAAGTGCATGATTATACTGAAGAACCTTTATTCAGCAAAAGTTTAAGGTGTTTTCAATATAATTTATAAGAATCCACAATAAGTTATGGTTTAATCTCTGAAACTGTTATATGTTTTCAGTGGTGTTTAAAAAAAAGTAAAGCCCTGCTACAGTGTTTACCTTCATTTCAACTTCATGGAGCTGATTTTCAATGATGCACTCACTGCCTCTTTCTAGCATTCCATCTCAATTGACTGAGAAACTAGGAGCTCGAGTAACTTATCCCAAGTCACACATGAATGGCTTACCAGAATTTGTACCCCAGAACTGTCATGGTTCCTAAATCCTTTATTATGAGCATTATACCATGCCATCTTCCAGTTCTCAGTATTAACATCATGTAAATTTATTCTACAGCATGATTCATTAAAATGAAAATGGACCATTTTCTCTGATTCTCCAAGCACTTCAGGAGGAAAGTTACATACTGAATACAGATTTCATTTCTGAGAAGCAGACCAGAAAGAAAGTTGAACTTTTTGTTGTGATAGAGGATAGCTGGGTTGGAACAGACTATTTCTCCCATTATTAAAGTACTTAAAGGTAAACTAAGTAGTAGCAATTTAGAAAAAAAAATAAACAGGAGATCATCTTACAACAATAGGTAAAATAAGAATATAAAAAAAAAATTCCTGATATTTAGTGGCAGAAGTGCAGTACAGCTCTACTAGGTATTAAAAAAAAATCAACTTAAAACCCCAAAAAGAAGAAAAATTGGTACTGGATTCCCACTCAGACATTTAAAAATAGCTTACATGCCTTATATTGACAGAAACACCCATTTTTGTTGTTGTTGTTGTTGTTGTTTAGTAGTTTCAATTGTGTCCAACTCTTTGTGACCATAGTTAGACTTTTCTTTGGAAAACTCCATTTTTTGCTTTAACAACAAATCACAATTACTAATAATAATAACTAGCATTCGTATAAAACTTAAAATTTTGCAAAAAAAATTATATACCTTAATTCATTTGATATGAAAGATATATGATTTTGTAGGTAGCAGACTGATAAAGAATATAGGATGGAGACCTGAAGTTCTGAAGTCATCTTCCCTCTGACACATCCTGGCTGTGTGACCCTGAGCAAGCCATTTAATTTCTGAATTTTCTAAGAAATTCTCTAAAAATTCTTAAGTTACAGAGAAAAAGTTGACTCCAACAGTCTCTAGACATCCATGCCCTTCTAAACCACAGGATAAAACATCTCAGGAGAAGCCAAGAATATGTTTTAACATTTTTTGTAATGGAACTAATGTTGCGGCTTGTTTAGTTGTCATTTCTGATTCTTTGTGACCCTATTTGGGTTGGGTGTTTTTGTTTTTGTTTTTTATTTTTCTGAAGTAATTGGGATTAAGTAACTTGCCCAGGGTCACACAGCTAGGAAGTGTTAAGTGTCTGAGGTCACATTTGAACTCGGGTCCTCCTGACTTCAGGGCTGGTGTTCTATCCACTGCACCACCTAGCTGCCCCAATTTGTGGTTTTGTTGACAAAGATACTGGAGTGGTTTGCCATTTCCTTCTCTAGCTCATTTTACAGATGAAAAAACTGAGACAAGCAACTTGTCCAGGGTCATATAGCCAATAAATGTCTGAGCCCAGATTTAAACTTAAGAAGACCACCTACCTGCCAGTTGGTCCTCTTAAAAAACAAAAAACAACAGCAACAACAACATAGGGCTTAGGAAATTTTCACATAGAAACATTCCATAGATTTCCTCTTCCCAATATTGTCCCCCAAACAAAGACCAATTGCTGTGACTTTCTCTTTACCTTTTTATGATACTCCTTAGTGGGTTCTTTGATGACTTCTCTATTACTTCAAAATGATCTTGATGTTAATTTATAACTGATTTCATGTGTAGAAAAATAAGGAGGGAGAAAGTTTGTTATTGCGTTTCTCCAGGATTGGCCTTAGTTCAGTAACCATTGAAACTTTCATAAGTGTATAGCAAGATAGATTGTCTGGGGTAAAAGAAAAGTAATAATTTACCAAATTACTTACTTTTCATTCCAGAAAATTTTATATGATAAGCATTGCCTGAGTCAGTTAACAAAACTGATGAAAACATGTTTTCTTGGGTACTTTAAAACTTTCTTCTATGTCCATTTAATTAAAAGCAAATTTTATATAATTTTCATTGATTTTAACTTCATAAAATCTCCTTTATAAGCACATTGCTATGTACACAATAAGAACTGAGTTGTTTAAAATCAGATTATTATTTCTTTGGTATTATATTTTTTATTAAAGCTTTTTATTTACAGAACATATGAGTAATTTTTCAACATTGCTCTTTGCAAAATTTTCTGTTCCAAATTTTTCCTCCTTCCCCCCACTCCCTCCCCTAGATGGCAGGTGCTCTAATTATATTTTTATTTATTATATTATATAATATATATATAATTGTATTTATTATTATTTATTTTATTATAATATTTATTATATTTTAGGTGAAAATTTAATTCCATGGTGAAAAATAAGAATGCCAGGAGAATCAAATAATTAAAAATACATTTGAATTTCTGAGATTTTCTCACTAAAAATGGTTTTATTAACTTCTTCTAAGGAACAATCATCTTGAGTCTATGTTTCCTCGGTAAAAATAAGTTTGATGTGCATATTATCATATTATTAACTTTTTCAAATAAGGTGTAATGGATATTTGGTTTATCTATTAATTTACATATTAATCAATGTGTCCATGTATCAATCTGTCTGGTTTTCATAATTGTTAACTATCTGTCCTCTTAAATATAGGATATTAATAAATAATAACATTAATTTTCCATCTTATTCACTTTACAAAGAACTATCATGATATAATGATTAAAGTTCCGTATTTAGAATTAGGAGTATCCATGTTTTTATTCTTACCTCAAACATTTGTTGAGCATGTGATCTTAGACAAATCATTTAGCTTTAATAGCCATTGCAATAAAATAATGAAAATAATGCCCAGAGCACTTTTTTTTAGTTTGATGGAATGATCAAATTAGATAAGATATGTAAAATACTTTGTAGGTCTTCAATTACTAGGTAAATATTCAAAATTACTATTATTTAGCAGTAAAAATGATCTTATTAAACACAGCAAACTAGTTATCAGAATAAACTTCTTGAGTGTACTTTTATTACCTGACTTAGATACAAAGCTTATTTCAAAGAAATCAGGCCTTTTGACATACCCAGAGCCTTCCTTCCTCCTGGTAATTTTATAATTGAATTCCATTCTCAGCACTCCTATAAGACTCATGTTAAGGTATGGAAGAAAGATACTACCTTGCATTTGATGACTATTTTGCACTTGTCTTTTAGAACCCCCAGAATGGTACAGAAAAACACCTTTCACTAGGTACTCTTTCTTCTATCCATCTCCATCTCTTGAATTGAGCAAAACTTTTCATTATAGCATCTGTAACATTTTCCTAAATATAATTGTATGACATTTCCACTTTATTCTTGTCAACCAGCATAAGAGTAAGGCAGAGTTTTTGAAAGATTTTTTGTAAGTTTTAATTTAAAATACCTTAACCAAATTCATCTGCAGTTATGATATGTAAATGATGAAGAGTTTGACAAGCAAAGACACTATTAGGCTTATTAAACAGTGTTTGAAATGATCATAACTTAGGATTTTGCTATTTAAAGACAGGTATCCCAGAGAAAGCTCAGGTCTGTAATGTTGAAGAAATAAAAACAACCAGGCTCTAGTGGAACATGAGTTAGTCATTTTTTAGGGTTTAAAAATTCATCTCAATTTTTCATTATTATTCAGGAACATCAAGTAAAACTAGAGGAGACTTAGAAAAGTGTTTTGTTTTTGTTTTTTTACTCATAGAGTCACAGTGGATAGTGTTGCTCTGAAACATACGGATCATGGACCAGAATCAATTACAAAAAGTCTACTCATGTTCCAAATTCCACTTGGGTATTACATTGGCCAAAGCACTCAGCATAGACTCATGAGGATTGGGATTACTGACCAGTTCTCTGTTACAATAAAATTTCAGAGGGAAGAGAAAGACCTCAGAAGCTATCTATTTCAAACCATACATAGACAAGAATCACCTCTACCACGTGTCTTCCTAATCATTATCTTGCTATCTATTCCAAGACTTCCAAAAAAAGGGGAATCCCAAGACAATCCATACTACTTTTTGATAGCTTTAATTAGTGGGAAGTATATTAACATATTAAGCCTAAATTTTCCTTTTCGTAACTTCCACTCATTGTTCCAGGTTCCATCCTAGGGCTAAGAAGAACCATTTTGATAATCGTTCAGATACTTTATTGTTATTTCTTGTACAATTGTTTTCAGTTGTGTCCAACTCTTTGTGGATTCTTTTAGGTTTTCTTGGCAAAGATACTCAAGTGGTTTGCCATTTCCTTCTCCAGAGCATTTTACATATCAAGAACTGATGAAAAAGTGTTAAGTGACTTTCTTAGAATCACATAGTTGGTACAGGTCTGGGCCAGATTTGAACTCAGGAAAATGAGCTTTTGACTCCAAGCCTGGCACTCTATTGTGCCACATAGGCACTCCAGATTAAAGCTGTCTTTGTCTATGTTACTTTATTTGATTTTTCCAACAATCCTGGAAGGAAGGTGATATTATTATAATAATGTAATATCACACCTGTTTTACAGATGGAAAAAAAATGAGACTGAGAAAATTAGGTGACCTGCTCAGGGCCACTCATTTAACAAATGTCTACAGCAATAGCTTATAGACAATAAGTGTCATAGGCAAATACTACAAGCAACTATTATACCATCCCCTCACTTCCCACCCTGCTCTGTCTTGTAAAGATTAAGATTCCTCCAACTCATTTTCATCTAGTGTGACTTTGAGGCCTTCAGCATCTTAGTTATTCTTCACACTCCATTTTATTATTGCTTTCTCAGACTTACTCAACAGTGAATATAGTAAGTACTCCAATTATTGTCTGACTGAGGTACCATATAGCTTAATTATTACATCCTTTTTCCCAGAACTGATGCATCTCTTAATGTACCTTACTTTCTTGGCTACCATATTATAGAGTTAACTCCCTGAAGATAAAATCCCCTTGCAGCTCCCAGATACTTTTCAAGAAAACTCCTTATGAAGTTGATTTTTTTCTAGCACAAATGTAAGATTTCATTTTTATCCTATTTATTGATCCCATTTATTTCATATTATCCAGTTCAATCTAATGCTCAAGCTTTTTAAAATCTTTCTGAATCCTTCCTGTTATTTAGTGAGTTACCTATTCTTCCCAGATTTGCATCATCTGCAGATTTGATATGTGTGTCAGACTTTATCCAAGTTATTGATAAAAATGTTAGAACAGTTATTTGGGTTATTCTACTTTAGTCTTCCCTCTCTAAGCTGACATTGAACAATGAATGACTTCTCTTTGGACCCAACCGTTCAACTATTTTGGAATACAACAGATTACATTATCATCTCACCCAAATCTCTCTAGGTTTTCCACAAAGATGATATAATAGACTTTGTCAAATTCTATACTAGAATCTAGGATAAATACAGCAGTCCCAAAGTCTAACAATTCAGTTATCCTCTATAGAAAAAAAGGAAATGAAATTAATCTGTTCTGGATGAAGCTTTACTGTTTTGTTTTGTTTTGTTTTTTAATCACCATTGTTTTTTCTCTCTAGAAAGGTAATTAGTTCTTTAATGGAGGGGTGCTTGGGAAAAGCAGGCTCTGAAATCTCCTTGGAATTTAGCTGGAGAGGTGGTAGAGAGAAGGAAGTGGTAAAAAAAAAAAAAATGCTCATCAACACTGTCATTGTGTTTCACATTCCTGAGCCCTTTATATAAATAGCAGAGAAAGCTGGGTAAAATAGTAGATAGAAAGTTGAGTTTGGAGTCTATCAACAAGCAATAGGAAAAAAAAAAATTAAATGCCTCATATGTTCCAGGTACTTAGCTTCCTGATTCAGGAAGACATGACAGAGACACATTAAATGAGTGACCCTGAACAAGTCACTTAACTTTTCTTAGTTTTCATTTTCTTATCTGAAAAATAGGCAAAATAATAGAACCTTCCTCCCAGATTTATTGGAAAACTCAAATAAAGTAACATAGACAAAGTGTTTTGTGAATATTCAAGTCCTATCTTTATGCCAGCTATTATTGTTATTGTCATAATCATTATTATTATTATATTAGAGGACTAGTCCAAATTCTGTATTTTGTCAATAAAGAAACTGAGGATAAGGGAGATTCTGTGATTCATGGCCACTTGCATAATAATATATTCATTCATTATACTTCTGTCCAAATTCATAACATATGAATAATTTTTGATGAAAGAAATGCACATGCTGTCTAAATGGCTAAATCTTTTATTTCAAATTTGAAAAATTAGCCATAAGGAAATAATTTACAATTGAAAAGAGTAAGGTGTGATTATTTCTTTCTCTTCTTTATAGCCAATACCTGTATCTGGCTGTATTTAGGAACTGCTACTTTCCCAAAGAGATTTAAAAGTCAATACCAAGATAAGGACAAGACATTATATATATATATATATAAACTATTTAAGACAGACTGCCTCTTTTCTATCTCTGTTCATTTTATAGAGTTGACATGAAGGGGGTTAAAGTATTTCAATTTGGAAAAAAAATATAATTTTTCTTCTAAAATATCCAACTTTTGTTGAAGAAAATATATCAAACACAAAAGATATTTGTGACTAAATGTACAGCAATGAACTCAAACTTAAAACCATAAAGCATGTTATATATTCTCCATTCCCTAAGGCATGATCATCTGATCAACTTTTGTTCATCAGTCCTGACCTAATTATTGCCAGATCTAATGAGGAGGGATATGGAATAAAAATATGCCTTCAAAGGTGAATAAGTCATCCAGAAAATTAGATTAGCATGAGCAAACCTTAATGATTATTGTTTCTCATTATATTAGATCACCTAAAAAGTTTGAGAAAGAAAGAAAAAATAAATTGACTTCATTGAGCAGTTACATTTGTAGATTTCCATGGTAGATTTTTCACAGATGACCAATGGTTATGAATTATTTTCAAATCTAAAACAAGGGCAGTTTTTGTAAATTATATTACCATTATTACAGTTATCAAAGCTGTTTTATTTGGTCATCACCATAATGGAATATTTCATGCATTTTCTCCTTTGCTAATTGACAGTTGGCTAGTTAAGAGGTACTTTCCACAAATTTTCATACAGCCCTGAGGACCTGAATTAGTTTATAATAAATGACTGAAAAAAGCTCATTTAGATTCTTACGTGGGTTTGTTGAAACGCCGAACTCTCTAGTCTATCTTCTAGTTAGGATGTGTCTTTCATTTGCAATCTCATTTTCTTTTCAACATATCTGTCTCCAGCAACATGAATCTACCCCACAGTACAATGACACCATATTTATATATCATTCAGGGATTGCCAAATTTTTGTAAGCAAAAAGTGAAATGAAAAGCTAGAGATTAAAGATCAAAATGATGTGCTAGTTTCCCTATTTGGAAATCTACAGTGGCTGTTGAATGGACATGAAATTGAGCTTCAGTGTCCTCTTGATTTTCCATTTCCATTTTCAGTAATCATTTCCATTTTCAGTACACAACTAGCTAACAAGTAAAGTTCCACTTCTACTCCCATGTTGCCCACATCTCTCAAAACAGCCAATGACCTATTAGTATAGTAATAACATTTATTCTATTCCTTTCATAGTCACACTATTCTTTTCAGGTCCAATGTGACCCCCCCCCCCAGACTGTTCCCACAACATCAATGTTTATTCAAAATAAACTACTTTTATCAACTCCATTGTTCCCATCTTTCCATGAAAAGGGAACAATATGTAGAGGACTAAAACAATAAATAGAATTTGCTAATATTTAAACCAGAAACAAATAAAGTTTAAAGTGAATTCTAAATTTTAAAAAATCTGTTTTACAATAAACATGTCTATTTAGGTGATACAATTGATAGAATGCTGACTCTCAAGTCAGGAAAACCTGTTTTCAAAGATGGTCTCAAATACTTACTAGTTGGGTGAGATTTAGGACAAGTCACTCACCCACTCTATGCCATAGTTTTCTTATCTGTAGAATGGAAATCATAACACCTACTTTCCAAGGTTATTGTAAGGATCAAATGAGACATTATGTGTAAAGTATTTAGGACAAGTGCCTTACAAGATCTAGTGAATGCTATTGTTATATTATCATATTGTTATTATTTAAATTGTTACATTGTTATTATTTAATCAAAACTTTCAGGTACAGTTATAGAAATATGGGTAGATGAGGTCTTACTAGTATTACACATATAAGCTATGCTCATTTAGATGGAATAGTCTTAGTTATTCCGCTGAAATGAAAGCCACTGGAGATAAAGTCCTGTGCTCTCTTTGTAATTTCTAGAGAAGGTCGACACAAATAAAGGACACTTATATATGTACATGTATGGAATTTTGCAGAATGAGTGTATGAGTTTCTGCATAAAATATGACTGGCTAATCAATGCCTATATCTGTTGTGAATTTCCCATTCTTATAATCTCTCATACTTGTAAACCTAGAATCACAATCAAGGGTTCCTCACCCCTATAGACAGTCAGGTGCAAAATCTTGTCATTTCTATGTCCACCACATTTCTTATGTTGGATTTCTTTTCTCTAATCATAGTGCCATCATTATTTCAGGTTGTCATCACGCCTTACTTGAATTATTGCAATAACCTCTTAACTAGTCTTCCTAACTCAAATCTCTCCCTACTTCCATTCATCCTCCAGTCAGCTACCAAAATAATTTTCCTTAAATGAAAATCCTACCACATCACTCCTGTATTCAAGAGTTTACAAAAGCTCCCTATTGCTTTTAGGACAAGATATAATCCCAAACTCATATTTGTATTTTAAAGCTCTTCATACACTTTAAAATCCAGCCAAATTGACCTTTTATCTGTTCCTCATACACAGCACCCGATTAGTTTCTGAGAACTGAAAATAATAGTTCATGGATTAACTTTTCCTATAGTTATTGGTAGATATGTGGAAAAGTAAGCCTTTGCTATACATCCAGACTCTTATCATCTCCATGCTTTGGGACTGTCTGTCCATCATGCCTGGAATGCATTCCTTCTTCAATTCTGTCTCAAAGAATTTCTTACTCCTTTTAAAACTCAAGTTCCACAAAATATTCCCCGTTATCTGAGTCATCTTCTTTCCTATATTCTTCATATGTATTTTGTATTTATGCTGTACATGCCCACATATGTGTACATATACATATTTCACCCTCATTTGAATGTTGGGTTCTTGAAAGCAGGGATTATTTCTTTTTTTTTTCTTATCTTTTCATATCTAGCACCCAGCATTGTCTCTAGCAAAAAATTAATAAATATTCATTGTATGATCGATTACTCATATCTGTATTTAGAATAAAATAAAGGGATGATCTATCCTATTTTCTGCTTTGGCTAAAACTTATTTATAAATATCAATAATAGTCTTTTACATGGAGCAAGAATTAGACTTGCTTCATGGCCAGAGTGGGCAGAATCAGAAGCAATGGGTAGAAAATGTAAAGAGGCCAAATTAGATTTGACATCAAACTTCCTAACAATTCCAGCTTCCCAAAGTAAGGTGAGTGCCTCACAATAGGATGATGAGTCCCCCTTAGTGGAGGTCTTCAAGCAGAGCTTTATCAAACACTTTTTGGGATTATTATAGCCAAAATTCCTCTTTTGAATGAATTGGAGTAGAAGGCCACTGAGAATCTTTAAAATTCTCTAAATCTTTAATTCTGTGAGAATTTGAGAGTAAGCAAATGTTCTGTGAGGCATTTTTTAGGACCAGAACTAAACTAGGAAGATATTTCAAAACTATCAACTAGCCATCTTTTTACCTAAAACCATGCCTTACCTAACATCTACATTTTTTTTCTTATAAAATCCCCTCCTGTGAGATTAATATGTGGTTGTTGAGAGCTGAGGAGCAGAGGTGAAGGAAACTCCTATTTCTATAATGGAATCAGAAGAATAGAATATTCCAGTAAACTGGATGATGTGGTGGTAGCTTGAAACTTGAAGTGGATGAGATACAGTGAGCTTAGACCTGGTCTTTCTATTGGAAGGAAATTTTGCATTCATGAAATACTGAAAGTCTGTTGCATCTTGTAATAACCACAGACACAAATGATGTTAAAAATAAATGGTGATAATGGAAATAAATAGTGATAACGTATCCATCTGGATTTAGATATGGAAAGGCTATCTGCTGATAACCTCCTATATAAGAAATGAAACTATTGTTCTGTTTTGTTACTAAATCATATACTTTTAGATTATTGTTCAAGTGGCAAGCTTAAAGGTTAAAGTTATACAACTATTCAAGGGTTCTGTTTATAACACCAAGATAATGAGAGATTCAGAAAATATGGTTGCCTCTAGATGTGGTCAGAAAATGCTTTCAATCCTTGGCCTTACTACCAAGAATGCTAATAATGAGAAACCAATTTCTATCTAGTGAGAAAGTAATTTTGTGCAAGAATATTTTGATCACAAAAAGGCTAAGTTCTGATCTATTCCTAATAATGTACAGCTCAAGGCTTCTATGCATTCCATATTTCTTTTTAGATTCATATGGCTAAGAAAAGAATAAGGCTAGAGTAGGCACAGGATGCAGGCAATAATATATTCTATCCATTATAATTGGTCTCAACCCGTGAAATCTGCGTGTAAATCCAATCCATAAATACAATTGCCACTTTATATAGTGGGCAGAACATTAGATGGAGAAAGCCCCAAAGTTCAATTTAATTTGGTTCATATTTCAACTTCACCTATCTAGCTGCAATGTGTTAATGTCCGTTATCAGGATGTTTTGTGGACAAATTTCTTGGTAAATATAAATCATTTTGAAGACCTTGAAACAAAGGACCAATACATATATTCAAGCACTTAAAGAGGCCTCTGGTTTCATTCATGTGGTTATACCCTTGATACCTAAAAATTTTTGTCATGCAATGAAGTCAACTCATAAAATTCTTTCCTTTCCATTTTTAGCAGTAGCAGCATGTTGTTTTTTAGATAGCATTGATGCATTTGTTCCCCTGTCCACATCTGCAAATTGAGAAATTCTGCAAATTGAAAAGCATAGCATCTATTTGTAAAACTAAGATGGAAGGCTCAGAGAAAACAGTCTTTGAGGTGAGGGGAATCCAAAGCAATTGATTCCACTAAATTCTGTATTTGGACTCTTTTTGGAACACTGGATTTTGAGGGAGTTATGCAGTGTATTTCATTAAGACTTACTACAGTACCAACCATGTGAAAACTGTTGTGTTTTTTAAAGACACCCAAATTTAATGATAATTCATCATTCAGATATTTGCTGTGTGCCCCAGGATTTTCTGTTTACCCTAGATCATCGATGAATCAGGAGAATTCCTTCAGGCACTTCAGTATCTCTTAGTATACTATGTCCCCCTTTTCTTTTTCCAATCCATCAAACTTTTGGAATCTGTATTCTAGACATAACTAAAAATAGTTATTCCCCAAGTGAATCCTAAAATAATCTAAATTTAGTGGCAGTATCTTAAGACTTATTAATACCCAGATTTAGATGGTGTAAACCAAGTGGCATGGTATCTTCTCAATAGTCTTCTTAGAAGATAGATTTGATGTCTGTGAGCAAGACATGAAACTGCTATAGGTTACCTCTCTCTGAACCTGCCGCCTATTTGATTTATATGATAAGTGATCTCAGATGACCCTCCAAGGCACTGAACCATTAGAGAGTTATGCTGCACAGTGATAAGAAATCTTCAGAGATACCTAAATCTTCTTTTACCACTGGGAGCTTCATCTGTTCAGGAAGAAAGAACGTTTTTATGTATGATGTTTCTATCTTGCTAGCCATACCAATATTCAAAAAATACAGACAAATCAATAGCACACTGACAAGGGCCCTAGAATTCTGCAATATTTACCAAGTACATGTCAGATTATAGTTTTTCTCTCTCTCATTTTATTTACTAAAAGTTGAATGAGTGATAGATTCTAAGTTAAAGGTTTCAGTCAGTTCTTTGATAAGGTAAAGAACACAGCATTTATTTTCCTGTGGGTATGTGCTTCATTTGGTCTCTAAAATAATCAGCAGATCAGATGCACTCATGGCTTTATGATGTAAAATCCTATCCTTCAGGAAAGTGACTGCTAAGTTCATTTTTCTTAAGATCTGTTATTAGACATTATTTCTAGCAGAAGTTCAGCTCATGACATGGTCAGATAACCACATACCCTCAGGTTTTGCAGAAGAACTTAGATCCAGGTAATTTGTTAAGAATGAATCAAAATCTGTCCCAGCTGTATTTATGGCTAGTGAAGTATTTCTTTTAAAGACTTCCATCATCTGTGTGACCAGTTCTGTCTTTAAGATTGCCTTAGGGTTAGTAGTGCTCAGAGCCAAAGAGAATATTTGTTCCTTTAAGATATGCCATTTCCTTAAGCTATACAAATTTGGACACTTCTTAAGACATGATGCCCTGAGCTACATTTCAGATCACCAGGACCTTGGCTGGCCCTGAATGTGATCTTCTTTTCTGGTTATTACATCCTACC
The DNA here is from genome assembly GCA_023553655.1 of Myrmecobius fasciatus. Lineage (NCBI taxonomy): Eukaryota > Metazoa > Chordata > Mammalia > Dasyuromorphia > Myrmecobiidae > Myrmecobius > Myrmecobius fasciatus. The sequence goes on from JAJPUD010000435.1 coordinate 574,956, forward strand.
AATAGGTTTCACTTAATGCACAATAGTTTTTAGGAAGGAGGAAACCTTCCCACTTTATAGTACATTCATCCTATCCTGGGATGCTGCCAGCCATGACAGGTGCAAAAAATGTAAGTTGTCCCTAAAACACAGTTTCTCTTTTTAGAAATTCTTCTGAATAATTTCTCCTTTCACTGGATAGGAATTTTGTTATGCAAGCAAATCTCTTCTTCAGGCATGGGACCTCTCTGACATGAAATCTTGGGCATTTGGACTCTTTGGATTTCCTTACAGGTTCAGGGATGTTGTTTAAAAAAAAAAGCACCTTTTTTCTATTTTTGTCTGTCCATAACTAGAGGTGAGGGTAGAGCCAGAATGCTGTGTGTGTAGCCAATGTAAAAAAGCACTCTGGTTTTGTGCTCACATGATGCTTCAAAACCTTGCAAGGTCCGCTCCCTCTTCATTTTGAATAGCTTTCCTGTGATTCTGGAAAGCATTTCCATTCTCAAGTGATCATTTTTTCTCAAAAATAAATTTAATACAGTAAAATTGTCTCCATATGCTGCCTGTCTTTGGCTTAGGGATATGTTAGGATAGAGGGCTTTTACAAGACCTAAATCCTCTTCTTCCTTACATTGACATGTGCTATATGAGCCAGTGTGATTGTCAATACCTACATAAATCTGATGGGTTGGTCCTCATATACAAAACAGATTTATGGCTGTTTAAAGGGACAGAGAGGTGCTGCAAAAAGATAATCATATCATGTCCCTCCCAGTGTCCTGCAAAAGATACCTAAGGCATAGTCCTTTATTTCATTATTCTTTTCTTTCAATCACATTATAGGCTTTTTCTGAAGAAAGTTCCCTCTTCATTTCATTTGATTATAAAATAGAAATGTGCATGGAAAAAGTCACGTAACAATGGAGGAAAGAGAATTAAAGATAGAAACTGTCACTTGAGTTTAAGTTGTTGAAAGAAAAATGAAAAAACCTGGAAAGTACAAACAATTTGCCTTCAGTTTTGTCTCATTTAGGTTTGTTTCAGGCCTACATGCCTTTCGAAAATGCTATAAGTAAAAAATAATTATTTGTTGAGTTAACTAGTGTGAAGCATTATACTAAGCATGAAAAATACAAAGAAAGGAGAAAATAGTTCCTGTTCTCAAAGAGCCCCCATTCTTATGGGGAAGATGACATGCAAACAACTATATACATAAAAGATAAATATATATATGGTTATTGAAGATAATATGTATATATTATATATGTCATAATAAGTACATAATATTGAAGACAATCTCAGAGGGAAGGCATTAAGGGAGACTAGAAAAGGCTTCTTGCAAAAGTTGGGATTTTAGTTGAAAATTAAGGGAAGCCAGGAAAACCAGAAGTAGAGGTAAGGAGGAAGTGCATACTAGGAATGGGATATAGTCAAGCACAGGGTTAAGAGATAAAGTATTTTGAATGAGGAATAGAAAAGTGTTCGGTATCAGTGGAACTTAGAGTATATGAAGGAAGAAAAGTATAAAACCAGAGAGATGGGAGGTGACTATGTTTTGAAGGGCTTTAAAAGTCAGAAGATTTCATTTTTGATTTCTAGAGGGTAAAAGAGAATCATTGGAGTTTATTGAATGGGAGATTGATATGGTCGGACTTACATCTTAGAAACATTACTTTAAGAAAGAGTAAACTAGATTAGAGAGGGAAGAAAAACAGGGAGGACCAACTATAATGCATAAGAGGAAATTTTGTAAAGGTAGAAATAACAAAACTTGGCAATAGATTTTCTCTATAGGATGCTAGAGTTAGTGAAGAATGGAATCAAGGATGACATACATCGAGGTTTTAAGCCTAAGTGACTGAGAGGATGGAGATACCCTTGCCAATAATAGGGAAATTAGAAAGCAGGGAAGGGTTAGGAGAAGGAGGATAAAGATAATGAATTTCCTTTGGAGAATATTTTGTTTAATATGTTTATGAGATATCCAGTTTAAGTTGTATAATAGGCAATTGGAGATGTGAGACTGGAAGTCAGGTTAATATATAGTAATGGATAAATAGAACTGCAAAATATCTGAATAGAGATGATAATTGAATCTATGGGAGCTGATGAGATCACCTAGTTTAATAGTACAGAGGGAAAAGAAAAAAGGACTCAAGGTCAGAGCCTTGTATTAATAGTCTATATGTGAAATAAAGAACTCCCAATGCCTGTGTTTGCCTAAAAATATTTACTGCAACTAAGAATAAGAATGTTGCAGGGGGCCAGGCAGAATGAGAGCAAAGGGAATTATTTAGCTCTCCAAATAGAAGGGAAAATAAAATATTACATAAATTTTAAGGGCACAAGAAAAATTAGTATTTTAAGAGTTCATAAGAGGCAAATATAATTTCTGACTGAGGGATGGTTCACCAAGTAAGCTCTATTTGAAAATGACCTTAAATAAGAAAGAACAATAGCAAAAACAATTTTTTTAAGTAGGAGAGTGGGAAATAGTTCATCCCAGGTGGAAACAAAATGGTGTGAACAAAGACAGAAAGATTTAATGAAGCACTTGTACAGAAAACAATTGGTGGTCCAGTTTGTCTGGAGCACACAGGCTGTGAAAGGTAATAATGTAAGATAAAGGTTTTGACCTGCATTATGAACAACTTAGTATGTTCACCTATAGAACTTAGCATACTTCATATGGAATATAGTCAAGAGGCTCTAAAGATTCATGAGAAGCAAATTAATGTGCTCATTCCTATGAATTAGATTGATCATTTAGTATTCATCTATAGCTCCTGCCAGGTAATTTTCAGATCTTCCTAAGACAGTTCCTGACATGGTGCTGGTATAGCATCCAGGTTTCATAGGTAAACAATGAGGTCAGCACAAGGCTCTGTAGACCTTCCATTTAGTAGTCAGTCAGTCTAATACCTCTCTCCCACACTTTCCTTCAGAACTTCCCAAATACTGAACTAGCCCTGGCAGTGCATGTGTCAATCTCCTTATCAATGTGGACATGCCTAGAAAGAATCCCTGGAAGATACCTGGCAAGATAAGATACCAGAAACTGAGGTCCTTTCTTGAACTAACCTGTCAAGCATTCCAGCTCTGCTGCAGAGACACAACTTCATTGAACTGGCCACATTGTTGGAATGCCAAATGTATGATTGCCAAAAATATTATTTTATGGAGGACTCACACAACACAAGTGCTCACAAGATGGTGAGAAAAAGCAATACACAGACACTCTTAATGTCTCTCAGGAATTATACAACTGATTGTATGACATGGGAGACACTGGCACAGGACTGCCCAGCATGGTGAGCCGTCATCAGAGAAGGACCTGTGCTCTGTAAGCAAGCAGAATTGAATTAGGTCAGAAGTCGAGGCTCAAAGTTAGAGAATCCAACCCAATTATTTATAGTGACTATTTGTGTCTAAGCTCATATTAGTCAGACTTTGTAACTTCACTCTCACATAGTAATGGCATTTTTGTCCTCTTCAAGAAAGAAGTACAGCAACCACCAACATATAGATAAGAAGTTATAAGTGGAGCCTTTGCACAGCCCATTAATTTCAAATACTGTATTTCATTATCCTCAATAGCAGTTCCTGGGTTCTAATTCAGCACCTTACAAATGGTATTGCAGGCAATGTTAATAGATGACATTCAGATAGAAATGTCTAATGATCGGCTAGAAATATAGAGTATCCACTATGTCACTCTACCTCTCAAAGAGCAAGAACTACTGAAGGAGACAAGAAAGGTAAAATCAGTTTAATTGATTATTGAACTGTTATATGAACAATTGTTGACATATGTTGACATGTGAGCTATTATTATTTAATGTCAGAAAATGAAGGAAAATGATTATCAGGAAGGAGAAAATGGTCAGAACAATCAGATACACAAAATAATTCAAGGAGCATGCAGACTGAAATAAAATCATTGATTTAACAATTGAGAAGAATTGGTGATAGAGTAGAGAACTTTTGTAGAGTAGTATGGAATACAATTATGTAGCCAGGGATTAAAGAATAAATAAGTAACAAAGAAAAAAAAAGCTTCACTTGTGAATTATTGTTTCTGTAATACTGGAAGAAGAAAAGAGACAGAGAGACAGGCAGATAGAGATAGACACACACACACACACAGAGAGAGAGAGAGAGAGAGAGAGAGAGAGAGAGAGAGAGAGAGAGAGAGAGAG
>JAJPUD010000435.1:579236-627984 GCA_023553655.1 Myrmecobius fasciatus
AGAGAGAGAGGGAGAGAGAGAGAGAGAGAGAGAGAGAGAGAGAGAGAGAGAGAGAGAGAGAGAGAGAGGAGAGAGAGTTGTAGCAAGGTCCAGGAAAGATTATTGTGAGAATGTTCATAAGAGATGGGGCGATTAGTACTTTGGGATAGGAGTTATATTTAGAAAAGCCTGAGTCCCAAAACTACATCTGATATTTACCAGCAGGATACCTAGTTTGTCAGAACCTCGATTTTTTCATCAGTAAAATTGAAATGATCATACCTGTAGTAGGCTCCCCACAGTCTTGCTGTTAAGTTCGATGAGCTATGGTTTATGAAGTACTTTGCATACCTTAAAATACTATAGGAATCTGAGCTCTTATTGCCTTCAAAAGGAAGAGAGCCTCCCCTTTCTTTGAGAGAGGAGGGAAGTAAAAAAAAAAGATGTATGAAGACAGAAAAAATTTTGAATCTAGAAGAAAAGTATGAAAAGAAATATTTGGGTTTGATGACTTCAGTCTTCTCTTATTACAATAGTAGAAGGGCATCTTTTGAAAATGAGAAAAGTAAGATGTAGTCTTAACAAAAGTTCCTTTTAAAATACTTGGAATAGCCTTCATATAAAATGTGGTAAAAATCCAAATGAGATGAAGAAATAAATGATAGTATAATTCTATTGATGGCCCAGCTGTGATAATTTAGCAGATATAATTTGTAGCAGATATAATAAACACAAGAAAGGCTAATGGTAGTGGTTTCCTAGAGTTAATGATTAGGAGGGTGAGAATAACAGAAGGTAAAAGGAGAAAACAATTTTAGAATAGTGATGCATACATTATTGATCATGAGATCCAACCTGAGGAAAAAGGCAAGTAAAACAAATCTAGAATTAATAGATTATCTCATTTTTATGGGACCTTCAAGGAAGAAATCAGAGAGTAAAGGAACTGAGAAACATGAAAAGACAAAGATGATTTCGGAACTCATCTTGACAGTATAACTTCTTGAAACATTAGTTCAGTGGGAGAAAAAGAAAGAAACTTTTAAAAAATAATGGATCCATTCTTTTGTCATTAATCCTAATCTTATATTACTTAAAGATCTTCAAACAAACAAACAAAAAGAAGAAAAATATTGAATTGCTTGGTATTTATTAATTACATTTGATGTATTTTACAAAACAATTTACATTGGATTCCTCTATCTCAAAGAGAAAATATATTTAAAAGCATATCAAAATATCAATCCATATAATTATGTTCAGTGAAACTGTACATATTTAAAATATTTGAACACAGGTTTGTCTTTTTTTTTCAATCAACAGGCTGATAGTCTTGGGACCCTTTTATTACTTATGAAATAAGAGAAATTATTTTGCAATTGATTATAGGAGATATGAAAAACAAACATCATTATTTCTCCTAGATGCACATAAACCTATTATATGCATTATTTGTTTTCTCATTTAGAAATCAAATATTAAAAATAAGTAAATAAAGAGATAAACAAATAAGTGATTTGTTGAAAAAAATTGAAATTTACTGATTAGATTTAGTTCAGAATGAATTTGTTAGGAAACTTTTACAGATATTAAACAATTTATTTTAGTCCTTTTGCATTATGATAAAAAACATCAATAAAATTTCCATTGCAACATCCTATAATCCACTAAGTAAATAAGCATGAATATCTATAGCATTTGTTGAAAAAAAAATCTAGAGGGAAAAAGAAGAGTGAACTTTAAAATTTGAAATGTAAGGAATTTGGTTTAATTATGATAATCATAATCCAAATATAAAAAAATGAAAGTTATTTCTTCTTTCTTTGTTGAAGGTACAAGAATTTTCTTCTCATTTTTCTTATACTTCTCTAGCTAGCTCTATCAGTTCACTGATAGAAAAATCTCTATTTTAAATCCTACTTTCTTTCTAAAATGCCTCTTTTCCACAATTATTCATTCTTTCCACTTCATAGTTTTAGACTGAACTAATGTTTTCAGTAAGTAGACATATTGTTTAGTTTGAAGTCAATTTCTGACTTATTCCAGCACTTCAGCTTTTCAGGTCCAGTTTATGATGTGTTGCATATGTCTGTGTTTTTAAATTTTATTTTATGGAAGGTCTTCATAATGTTTGTCTCACACCACTAACCAAATGTAATGGCCTCTTATTCTTTAAAGAATGCTATATTCTGTTTTTCCCCCTCTTTTTAACCAATCAGTTCTTTTTTTTTTTTTTTTTTTTTTTTGCTTTTTTGCTGAGGCAATTGGGGTTAAGTGACTTGCCCAAGGTCACACATCTAGAAGTGTTAAGTGTCTGAGGCCAGATTTGAACTCAGGTCTTCCTGACTTCAGGGCTGGTGCTCTATCCACTGCGCCACCTAGCTGCCCCCATCAGTTCTTATTTTAATGCTAAAACAAATGCCTTAACTTTTGCAATTTTTCTCAAGGTCATCTTGTTTTTCTTTTCTCAATCCTTTAACCAAGAAATATTTTGGTCAGGTACCCTCTATATCTTACTTCTAAGTCTTATTCCTCCTTCTTTAGCCTTTGCAATCAAAGTATGTGTATTTTCTCCTCAGACTTCTCAGGAAAAATCAAGGAATTCCTTGAATATAGTTGGCTCAATATATATATTTGTGATTAGAAAACTAAACTCCTTATACTATTCATTTTTCATAAGTAGGAGAAATGGAGTATCCTTAAGGCAGTAGATTTAGAGCTGGGGAAAAAATTAGATGTAATATAATCCAATTTTCTCCTTTTACAGATGATAAATGAGCCCAAGTTTATAGGCCAAGGCTGAGAGTGGGAGATCTTGGATTTTAACCCAACTCCTCTTCCAGCCAACCGATTGCTCTTTCGACCCTACTATACTATCTTATTTCAATGTTAAGACAAAATGAGGCACTTATGAATTATTGAACAAAAGGTATTAGTTTGTACTGACATGACAAGGGTAAATAACAAGGATTTTGGTATCTGTTTCTCTGGACATGACCCCATTGCTTTATCTAAAAACAAATGGGGTCAATATATTAATGGTTTGAGCATGACAACATGATCTCAGGGACCCACTGAATTTTATTTTCACTGAATTTTTGTACCTCTCTTACCATTAGTTCAGTTCTATTTTTAAGGTGTTATTTTCTTCAGTGATGTGGATGTATGTGTGTGTATGTGCATGCATCTCTTTTATCAAGTTTGTTAACTCTCTCTTCATAATTCTCTTGAATCACTCTAATTTCTTTTCTCAATATTTTCTCGACTACTCATCTCTTTCTTTAACTCTTTTAGGAATTCTTGCTGGGCTTGAGCTCAATTAGAATTTTTTTCTTTGAAATTTTATTTGTAGTTCTTTTCACATTATTATTTTTAGAGTTTGTATCTTGATCTTCCCTATATTTCTCTGGAAATATACACTATAGTAGATGTTTATGGTAAAGTACTTTTTTGTTGTTTTCTCATTTTTCCAGCTTATCTCTTGACTTTGAAATTTATGTTAAAGTAAGGCTCTGCTTACCTGTGAATGAGGAGACACTGTTCAAAGATTCAGGCTTTTTGTGTTGCTATTTTCTGAGCTAATTCTAAGACAGGTTTTCAATGTTTCCACACTGCTATGATCTGAAGAAGTATGGTCATAACTCTCCTGCTCTGTGCTCTATTTTTATCCAAAAAGGGCCCCTGTTCCCCTATAGCCCCAAGATGTGACACTCTTTTTGTACCTAGAACCATGACCAGGTCTTCTGCTGTTTGCATCCACAAGCTGTAATGCTCCTCTCTACTTTAGAATGGGGACCAGGGTGCCTACAACCTTGTGTGTGACTATAAGCACTCCTCTCCACCCTGGAACTGCAACCCAGAACTGCATGTGAGCAATAGAGTTACCAATCAATGTCAAATGCATACAGTACCAACAAAGGTACCCTGCCATATTGACTTGTTTTCAAGCACCCACAAAATCTGAGAGATTCAAACTACATAATGGTTGGGATCTTTTATGCCTCCAGATCAGAAAGCTGTATCAGGAAAGCTCTAGCCAATCAGTTTATACAAGGAAGTCAAAAAAGCCAGAGATCTCAGGAACACTGAGTTAAGAAAATAGGTCTTATCACAACTATGTACTTTAGCCATCTTTGTATATGTATATGCCCTATAGTAACATAGATTCATGGAGGACTTTCTGTCTTCTTGGGCCTTAGTGCATTGCTCTGCAAATCATATGTGCTTAAACAAATAAGTTGTATTTGATTGGAATTTTCACTATTTAAATTTATAATCGTGTCAAATATGGTCATGAATTCCAATTCACTGGAAATATACGAGACCAACTAATTAACATTAATCAGGATACTAAGTATATTGTAACACTAGGAGCAAGGCAGACAGGTAGGAAAGACAAATGGCAATGTTTGACTGGCATTCAAAACAGGAAGATAGACAAGTCAGATTATAAAGAGACTTACATTTCAGAACAATCACTATCTATATATAATTTATTCTCTGAGTAAATGGTCTACAAAATGAGATGGCTTGACCCACGGGGGAAACAGCATTATCATGATCTGATCAGAAAAATTAAGTATTCAACCAAAGGATGGAAAGATATCTCCTCCAAACTTCTCAATGAAAACAGATCATAAAACTTTTATCTAATCAACATGACCACACCAAATTTCTACCCATTACTGACCAATAATCATTCATTTGGCCTCTGCTGTCCAAATTCCCACCCTCCTTGCTTCTGTACCAGATGTGAGCTCCTTATTTCATTTATAATCAAATGGGGATCCAAGTACCCACAGTAACAACTGCCCAGTTTCTGCTGAAAAAATTCACTTCCTCCCAGCACTTCCTGTCCCCTATATTAGCCCATAGCTCAGGAATCCCTTAGAAGGGAAACTTTGTATTCTGAGAAAGTGACCAATGGAAAAGAAGTGGCAAGATAACACCTTTGAACAAAAGTGCTTGACTCTGCAAAATATTTATGGTTGTTATTTTTTTTCTTTTGCAACAAAATTTTCTTTGTACCTCCTCAATACTATCTGTACTGTGCTTAGCACAATGCATGACAATAGTAAGTAATGATGACATTAATAAATGTTGATTGAATTAGATTGTGCCCAGACTCCATTCTCTGATTGGAGATGGTAAAAGGTGGATAGGAAAACTCATCTGATATTCTCCATTTTAAAAGGACCGATCATCTCATAATTCCTACTTCATCATGCAGGATTTCATCATGTCCCATTCTCCTTTATCAGTTTCTTTCTATATATTATCTTCCCCATTGAATTGTAAGTTCTTGAAGGCAGGTATTATCTTTTGCATTTTTTTTTTGTATCCCTAGTACTTAGCACAATGCCTGTAAAAACAGTAGGTGCTTAATAAATAGTTATTGACTAACTACTAGTTACAAAAGTGGGGTATGGGAAATTTACTGTTAAAAATATCCATATTATTTTAATGTAATTGACATCTGCCTTTTATATTTTGGGTGAGTCTAAGTGAGCAACACAAAATGAATAGGCATGGGTGACTTGCAAAATTCACTGCAGATCTCACCTTTCCCCCAAAGAATAGCAGCAACAACAAAACCCACTTTTCTTCTGCACTACTCTACTTTTTTTGAAAACATCACTGTCTTTCCATTCACCCAGGTTCACAACCTCCTAATTATGTCTGACTCCTCACATTCATTCATGCTATCTACCCAATCACCTGGTTATTCTTATCATATTTCCACAACATTTCTCAAATATTCCCCTTTCTCAACATTCACACAGCCATCAGGATATAATTACGTCTACCTGTTCTATTATAAAAATCTCTTAATTGTTCTCCTTGCTTCAAATCACACACACCTGACAAAAGATTTTCCTAAAATACAGGTATGTCTCACCTTGTCACTCTTCTCCTTAATAAACTCTAATGACCCCTATTGAGTAAAAGTTCAGATATAAACTCTTCTGATTGGCATTTAAAACCTTTCTCAACCTGATCCCAATCTAGCTTTCCAATATTGCTACCTGTTACTTTTCTTACTTCTAAACTGGCTGTCATCCAGTTCCCACATATACAAAAACACAACTAAAATACCCAAACATTAATTATGATGATGATGGTGATAATAACTACAATTTATGTAGCACTTTGAAGTTTATAAAGTGCTTTACATCTGTGAACATTTGATTTTCACAAGAACCCTATGAAATAAATGTTATAAATAAAGCAACTAAGACACAAAGAAAATGACTTGTCCAGGTTTTCAGATATAATAAATATTTAAAGCAAGATTTGAATTCAAGTCATCTTGACTCCAAGTCCTGTACTCTATCCATTGGATCAACTTGCTGATGGTATAAAATCATCTTTTAATTGTTGTTATTCATTCATTTCAGTCTTTGACTCTTCATAAACTTACTTGAGGTTTTCTTGGCAAAGATCCTGGAATGTTTTGCCATTGCATTCTGTAGCTCATTTTATAGATAAGGAAACAGGGGCAGAGTGAAGTGACTTGCCCAGAGTCACATAGCTAGTAAGTGTTCGAGGCCAAATTTAAACTCAGGAAGATAGGACTTCCTAACTCCAGACCTAACAATTTAGCCACTGAACCATGTAGGTGCTACAACCATCTATTAAGCAGAATTCATATAAAAAAAATTAATTTATACTGAAAACTTGCTTCTGAAATGAGAGACGATTTATTCTTGCTTATTTTTTGCTTGTGTGTGGTAACTATACACAAGAGAAATAATTCCTTCTGAAAAGCTGTTATGTCCACAGACATGACCTATTGCTTAATTGTCACATTGTATACATTTTGATTTTAAAAGTACCTAAAAAAATAAACTCACTAGCTTGGCTAGTCATATTGATCACATTAACTTAATAACTAATCATTAACAATTATTATTTGCAAGTATGCTCTCTTTCCTTCAACATGCACAGGTTTTTAATTAATAAAAAAATCTATTCAAATTGATCTCATTAAAGTATTATAAATTATTATTTGTACTATTATTAATAAATAAAACAAAACCAAAATAGTCTTGATAATGTTAATGAGAGCAAAAGGAGTCTGTACCCCTAATAAACAAAATAAATATTTTAATAATATGGCTTATTCTTCTTTAGTTCATCATTTTTAATTTCTATTTGGTATTTTTTTAAGTATATACAATAATTTAGTCAATTGTCCATGAAAAGATATAAAGAAATTCACATATATTGTTGGTGTGTTTTTATTAATGGAATATGAGATTAAGCAAGGTAGAGACCACTGCTCTTAGCAACTGTATTTTTTCTCTAGAAATTCAAAAAACATTTCCAAAAAACTTTATTATTATTATTTTTGCTGAGGCAATTGAGCTTAAGTGATTTGCCCAGGGTCACACAACTCAGGAATGTTAAGTGTCTGAGATCACATTTGAACTCAGATCCTCCTGACTTTGGGGCTGGTGCTCTATCTACTGGGCCACCTAGCTGCCCCTCAAAATTTTTCTTAAAGCAGTTATCACTGTGACTCTTATTTACCATTATATCATACAATGGAAGAATTTCCTGTTACTAGAAGGTTTTAAATAACAGAAAGTTCAATATCAGAAACTATATTCTATGGTTGTGTTTGTTTTACTGAGGAGAGAAACAAAAGACAAATTTGGCCAACAACAGCTGAAACAAAAATCCAGGTAGACTGACCCCAGTCTGCCATAGCTATCTAATGATAATAAAGCTCACCAGTCTAAAGCATTTTAACAGCGCATTTTCCTAAAACCCACCCGGAAAGAAAGGTAATGCATTATTATTTTTTATATTTTATAGATGGAGATTCTCAGTGAACAAAAGGCCTGGAGTCAGGAAGACCTAAATTGAAATCCAACCTCAGATATTTATTAGTTTTGTGACCCTGGGCAAGTCTGTTAATTGTGCTTGCCTCAGTTTCCTCAGCTATAAAATGAGCAAGAGAAGAAAATAGCAAACCACTTAAGTACCTTTGCCAAGAAAACCCCAAATGAAGTTATGAATAGTGAGCTACAAATGAAACAACTAAACAGCAACAGCAAATCTGCCATGGTCAAATGCAGGCCTCTTTTCATTATATAAAAATACTATTTTGACCTATGTTTATTAATTGCCATCTTTTCTCTAAGAAATAATTTAAATTGTAATGTTTTTCCTTGACCTACCATGTTTTTATTTATAATATTAAAATCTTGTAGTATTCTATCTTAAACGCTTAACCCATCTCAAGACAATTTCTCACTTTTTTTTCCATTAACAATTTTTTAATGTTTTAATTGAAAAGTTATCAAATTCTTATTCATCAGTAAAGAGAAAAAACAAATTAATTCTTAAACTTATAAATAAAAGCTTTCATTTATTAGTATCCATAGAGGCTATTTGTGCTTAAAGTTAACATATTACTATATTATATGAGGTTTCAAGTAAACTGGCAACTTTACCCATTCTAAATGAATTCTGCCATGCATGATATCAATCTAAATGAGATTTTTTTAAACCACTAAGTGTCTTCAGTTCTAATTTAGGCTGAACTGACTGAAATCAATCAGGTCTGAGTGATGACAATAGAATTGTGCCTCAACATGGTAGCTTTGTATTAATATGTTAAATTATTTTTTAGTTGTTGAGCAGCCGACAAATTATAAGTGATTTCTAAAGGGACTTTGTCAAGCTCTAGCAAGCCAGCTTAATTGTGAAAAATTAACTTCTATAAAATAATCCCCTGTTTGAAAAGTGCTTAATTTGAAATTGCTTTTGATCAATCATGGACATGGTTCTTGGGTTTTAAGTAGGTTTATTTATTTTTTTTAGGTTTTTTAAACACGTGAAAGAGTAGTATGGCATTAGAATTAATTCACTTTTTGATATTTTAAAAACCCCAAAATAGAAAACTATCAATAGTATCTTGTTTTCTTTATACCTTGCTGTTTTCATCCCTCAAACAATTTCAATCCTACAAAACTAAGAACAGATCTTGCAAGTACATCTGTGATATTAAGCTCTTTTTATTATAGAAATATCAAACCAAAATGCCACTTTTCCTGTTTTAAGCATTTTAGTAATAGAATAAAACTATATTTTTATTATTCATATGACCTCTCTTTGCACAGATTGGATTATGTAGGTTAAAGAAATTGTTTTTCATGCTTATCAACCAGTGTTTTCTTCTGAGTTGTAATGGGGATTCTTAACAATAAAATTGGGTATGTTATCAAAAATATGAATATAGCTTGAAAATGATAGCTTAAAAGTGCTTTAGCCTTTGGATGAACTGCAAATAGCATCCATTAGTCAAGTCTATCTTGGTTGTGCAGGTGGAAGAGAGGAAAATAGAGCATGAAAATAGACAAGAGCAGTAAAGGAAAGGTTGGGATTGAAGTTTCATTTAAAATATTTTTCCCCAGTCACCTCTAGGACAAAATAAAAAACCCTCAATGTAATATGGAAAACTCTCCAGGATCTGGTACCTCCCCTACAAAGAATTATTTCTATTCTAGTCCAACTGGTCTACTCATCTCTCACACCTCAATGCCTTTGAATAAGTGATATATAACTTGTACTTATTAATTTGTATGTATGTAGTATCCCTACAGTAAGCACCTTAAGGAAAGTAGGTTTGTTTTTTTTTTTCATTATTTTCTTTATCTCCCTAATGTTTAGCAGTCAGTACCTTACTTAATAAGCGATTATTGAATTCAATTGAATCCCTGTTCTGCATAGTAAAGTCTGTCATTCAATGAAAATACACTTAAGGTTCTATTATTTAGGTATTAAGTAATAATTTACTGCATATTGTCCAATAAAATGATTTTTGGATTGTTTTTATGTCAAAATTATTCTATTTGTAACAGGCACCTTAAAAATGTCATTGAGCAATCAACCCAGTTTAAACAAAGAAAATTGGCAGGGTTGGAGGCAGATATTATAAAGCTGCTCTTTTAATGACTCTTTTTAGGTCATATATAAGTTGAAAAAGTGAGGCATTTCTCACTAGTTTGTGAAGAATTATAAAACATTAATGAGATGTCCATTCATATCTATACTATAATTAAGTCCCTATATTCATTCAACATTTATTGAGTGTTTAATATATTCATGGCTCTATACTAGTTGCTGACATTCACTATAATGTTTAAGCAAATTTTTTTATCCTCACCTATGTATTAGGCAATTCCACATTGATGATATATCTAGTAATCATATTAGGAACCTTAATAAGTATTTGGCAAGTGAACCATATTTCAGATTTTATTAATGTTCTCATTTTTTGCCTTTTACAATCCCATTTATTTCTGATAAGTCTAATTCCTTTCAGGATATCCCAATTCCCATGACCAGTATGCATACTAAACTGTTTCTCAGTATTCAAAGAAAGAAAACATCCATTTTTTTTCCTAAAAGACCTACATGAAAAATAAAGTGGAAATGCTGAAGAGGACATAAAGGATTATTAGAAAAGTATAACACTGATTTGATAGAAAATAAAGAATGAAGGAGGAGAATAACAATCACAAAATGCTCATGGGTCTAGAAGTATCTTTTAGGAAAGAAGAAACAGTGATTCTGAGTAAGTGGGTGGCTCATCTTAAGCCAAAAGTGAAAAAATGGTTATTCTTATATAAATGGGAACATAATTAAACCATGTCAAATCAATTTGGTCCTAGTTTTCCTTGACAATAATTTGAACACAATAATAGGGCCATGGTTCATATATTGGCTTAGTTACTTCCTACATTTATGACCTTGATCAAATCACTTAAACTATCTGTGCTTCAGATAGATGCACATGATCAGAATCTTAGAGTTGGGAAAAACCTAATAGACCATTTAGTCCAACTATAACTAAACAAACATCCTTGCTATAGAATATCCTGGAAATGATCATCCATCTTTTGCTCAAATTGATCAAGAAAGAGAATGCTACTATCTTTCCCAACCTAGAATATTTGGAAATAAATCTAATTGGATAGGAAGATTTTCTATCAAAATTAAATCTACTTCTCTACAACTCTCACTCATTGAACCTAGATCTTCCTTCTTGGACTAAGCAGAATAAATCTAACCCATAGTCCATAAAACAACTTTTCAAATACTTGAATTCAATGATCCTGATCCCCCTGCCTCCTCCAGTCTAACCTTTTTCAATATCTCCAACCAATCCTCCTTTGGTATGATCTCATATCTCTCTTTCTCTTCCTTGTCATTATCTTCAATATTCTCCAGCTTTATTAATGCTCTTCCCAAAATGTGACTCCTTGAACTAAATACAGGATGCTAGGCACAGTCTGATGAGAGCAGGGAAAAGAAAGAGGGAAAAGATATCCATTTCCTTAGTCATCAATTTGATGCTTCTTTAACATATCCTATGTTCACATTAACATTTTCCTTGTCATATCGCTCAATTGACTCATATTAAGCTTTCAGTTCTCTTGAAACCCATGGTCTTTTTCAGATTGATGAATGCTATCCATGCTTCCCCCATTTTGTACCTGTGAATTTGGATTTTTTGAGAACATAAGTGATACATTTCATGGCTTGTTTTTACATTTTATCTATTAAGATTCAGTTCAACATTCTATTCTGTTGATTCTTTTAGCATTCTGCCCATCATCCAATGAATTAACTGTACCAATTATTATTTAAAATGTTAAAAAATGATCCCTGCCAACTTTCAATACTATAAGCCAAATATCAATATTGAGAAGGAAGATAAATTCATTCTAATTCCCTACTTTTTTACAGAAACTTCTTAGCCAATAGTAGAATTATCAGATATACCTCAGAAACTCATTTAAGAGATATTGTAGTAAGAGAAGTTATCACGTATTAATTCAATCTAGACATAAGTATGTCTCTTGGATTCTTTTAGGAAGAAGAGTACAGGGATTGGGATGGTTTCAAATTCATATTATAGGAGGTCCATTTGTACTTAGCAGAGACAAAGATGTAATAAAGGGAGGCAATTGCCTACAGGTCCATGTTCAGACAAGAATAGTTTCATGTAAATGAAAAATCTGGCATTTTGAGAAATTGAAACATTTCTTTTTTGATTGAAGAAATCAAGTAAAGAGATGAAGAGAGAATAGGGAAGGAGAGGAGGAGTGACCATCAAGAGAAAGGAGGATACAATAGACAGAAGACAAATGTCCAGGTTTCACAGTTTTCCTGGTGGTTAATGTTCAGAAGTGTAATAACAAATAGTAACTGAACAAAGAATTGTTTTTGTCATGCAGCTATAGGCAGAAACATCTCTGCTTCATATAATTTCATGTTTTGTCTCAGCCTGGCTTCCCCAACACCCAAGAGATTTGCTAATTGAGGACATTATTCTTTTTGAATTTAGTTTCTTCTTAGATCTAGTGACTTAAAATCTACTAACAATGACTGCTCTTTAGAAATATAGTGAAATTTTTAGAAGACAAGTTATTAAAATAGGTTCTGTTTTATTTGCAATGTTTTCTCATTTTCTGTATTCCCTTCTTCAATAAATCCCAAAATAATCAGCTCTTGCTGCAGAAACAAACATTGTCCCAGAATTAACTTAGTTTGTATGGTTAACCTTCCTACCATGTTAGCACATTTCTTGAATGATAGGAACTTACAATTGAGAAGCTACTAATTTCGCTAATACTAAAGGAACTTTCACATTAGCAACTTCTATATTGCATTAATAATAAGAAAACCATAAAAAGACTGACTTCAGCTGTTAAGTCTCCCCAGAGGTGTATGCCCTAATGCACTGTTTTCCCCATGGTCCACTGCAACCATTTTGCCTGTATTAAGGTAATAGAGTGGACAATAAGATAAGTACTCTATATTTCAGCAGGAGCCTAAAGTTTTTTTTTTTTCGTCTTTTCCTGCAAAAATAAGTTTATATTAAGATCTCTAAGGTTTACTTTAAAGCAATCATAACTACCACAAATGCAAGTTTTCCTGTACTCTAATTTAATTTATGATTTTTCTGGGCAAGATATGAAAGATGAAGCATTCACAGATGAAAGCAAAGGAGGTTGGGAGCTGGGGAAGACAGAAGAAAATAAAAAGAAAGAGTAGTTACTTCAGAAAATGAACAACTAACATTGCTTGAGCATAGTGAAAATAAATCAGATGTCTTAAAAAAAAATCAAAACACTTATCTTCACAACAGGGAATAAGAAAAGAGATAATGAAGTAGGCTGCTTTTTAAAAAAATAGTTTAAAAATCTCTCAGTAGACATTTAAAACAGGAAGTGATAAGAAAATGCTACATTAATGCAGAATGTGTAAAGTTTGGTAGTCTTAGTGTGAATGTGAATACATTTTCTCTTTCTTTGTTAAAAGTGTTATCTATTAGTTTCTGTGGAAATTAATGTCTTCAATGCAGAGTTTCTAAAACAGTCACTTGTATTGAAAATACTTTATTTTTCCTTGGCATAAATTTTTGAAAGACTTTTTTGGATTAAAATACATTTTTTCTTAGCAAAGAGTGATTAAGGGATAGATGAATTGGTAGAATGTCTCTTCTAAGGAAAAGTTTTGGATTTTTTATTGATATGTTTTATTTTCACATCACCTTCCATTTTCAAATATATCCCTTACCTATGCCCTACCTAAATATCCCTAACACCAACATACTTCCCAACACCAAGTAATGTTATATTATAATAACATAATAAGTATTTATCAAATTGAATAAAATATGTAATTAATTTCTTAACTAGGATATCTTTCCCAATCCCAAAATAATGATTTTGAAAGGTTAGTTCAGATTGATAACCAAATAATTTCTCAATCCACCCTGCTATCAATTTTAAAAGAACTTATTTTTTTCCTTCTAATCACCAAACAGCATTGTTGATCAACAGTTACTTTAATTTTTGTTTGAATTTTGTACATATATACTTTTCTTAGGAAACTGCTGTGAGAGATTTGTTGTGGTATTCATTCATTACCTCATTCTGTAGCATTAACATTCAAGAAATTAAGGTTAATAAATTGTTGCCAACTAAGGACTGTTTCCTAGAACATGCATACATAATACTTTTTATTTATGCCACTTATGATAAGAATATAATTCAGAATCATCATGAGCAAACATTGTACATGAAACAGAAGTAATTTCGAAAGGGAAAAAAATAGAAAATACTATGAATATTTTTCCATTAAAGCCATGTACCTTCTTTAAGAGAAATTAACATTTAAGTAGGTCTTAATTGTCTGTTATAAAGAGTTTTGTCAATCACTTTTGATAAACCCGATGTGACACTTTTTGTTTGTAAAATGTATACAGTCACCATATATCTTTCTTTGGGTGACATTAGTGTTCTAACTGTCCTTGAATTTTAAAAAGGTTATCATCAATCTAGAGACTATCATTCTCTTTCTGAAGAGTAAATTCCAACAACTTCAGTAGAAAGATATACTACCTCACACACACACACACACACACATACACACACACACACACACACACACACACACACACACACAAAAGAAAATTCTTATCCATTGTACTTAATTGTATTCTTTCTGGTTTACATCCTGTAGTCAATGAAGGATCTGGAGAAACCAGCCAAAAGGAGACATCCACCTGTGACATTTGTCAGTTTGGTGCCGAGTGTGATGAAGATGCAGAGGATGTTTGGTAATGTTTTGCACTTAAAAATTAAGATTATATGATTAGAAAATACTGCTGATGAGCATATTTTCTATCCCTTCAACTACTCACTTTTGAGGTTTTCAAAATAATTTACTTGGCTCCTTCCCAGAGAGAAAATGAGAATTTTCATACCTCAAGCAATTTCCATTGTTCCTCAAAACAAGGAAGTCAAAATTCAGTACTATTAAAGACTATATAAGAGACACAAGAATGTTACCTGTGCACACAGGTACATATATATTATGTATGTATACGTATGCATATGTATATGTACATATACACACAGGTATATAAAGGAGAGCTGATCTTAAATCATGGGTTTAAGTCATGTATCTGACATTTACTGGCTGTATGATCCTGAGCATGTCACTTAATTTCTCTGAGACAATTCCTGAATCCTTATCCATAAACTGAGTTGAAGAAGGAAATAGCAAACAACACCAATATCTTTGCCAAGAAAACCCCAAATGAGGTCACAAAGAGTTGGACATGACTAGAAAACAACTGAAATGGTACAATCTCTGGGCTTGAAGTTTTCTAAAAACTTTGAGTCAGGAGAGATCTGGATTAAAATCTGGCTTCTTGCAACTTGCTAGTGACTCAGAAAAAGATACCTAACTACCCAAAGGCTTAGGTTTTTTGTTTTTGGTTTTTTTTTCATCTGTCTTTGTTCATATATAAATAAACCAGCTATTTTATTTAAAATTCTAGCTATATAAATGACAAGCTATTCAAGTTATAAGAGTATCATTTGTACAAACTCTTGCTCTTAAAGCCTTCTCCAATTGCCTTCAATCAACATGTCTAGCCCTACCTCACACATTCACATAATTCTATTTCACTTAATTAGTTAACAAGTACACTGGAGTACTCATTGTCCTTGGTTTTTGATCTTATGTTTTTGTTTTTTGTTTGTTTGTTTGTTTTTCCTTAGCCCATAGTGTTATTCCCTGGGTGAACTAGAGAATCTTACTCCCCTAGTATATAAAATTTTTCACTAGATAAAAATCCTTCCTTCAACACTCAGTTTAGGTAATACCTTTTCCATGAAGCCACTTTTCCTTTCTTCAACCTCAACCTACTCTAGCATTCTCATCCTCCTTTAATTTTATCATAAACTTGTCCACTGTCTTTATTTATATATATATGTCCATTTTGTATTATATTGGTTTGCATACATGTCTTATCTCCCTTATCAGACTGAAAAGCCCTTGAAGACAGAGATTATGTCTTAATCATCTTCATAACACCACTTCCCTCTACACATTCAGCATTTAATATCTGTTGGGTTAAATTTTGTAAAGGAATCCTAGTGATTTTTTTTAAACCTGTCAGTCAATTATAGCAAGCAATTAATTAGGAACTAAGCAAAACAAGCTGAATTAGAGGCAAGAAGATGTTGTGACTTGGGTGCCTTAATGTTGATGAATACTCTCTTTGTGGTAAAAAAAAAAAATTTCAGTATCTTAATGATTGCTAAAACATTGATTCTCCCATTTTTTTTTCCTTCCCTGGTGGAGTTAAGTCCATGGGGAACTTAATATGTGTATAATAAAAACTGAGTACTGAACATAACAACTATAATAGCATTACTGTGTTAGTAATGCTTTTCATCACTTTGCTTTTTTTGAAACTTGGATTTTCTTTAAAGATGGTCTTTAAAATTTTTTTTGAAACATGGAATTTTTAGATAATGCTGTCCTTTCAGTCCTCTTATTTTATTCTTAATGTCTTCTTTGAGGGACATGATTTTATTTTCCACTTTTGAGAATTCCAAATTGTATGACAAAGGAATTGATTGTAACTTGAACTATTACACTTTAAGGAATTTTATAGGGCAGTATAGTTAATTTGGGAAAGTCTTGAAGAGGGCAATAGATAGGTGCCTCATTATTCAGGTAAACTGGGGGATTATGACAGCAGGTATTAGACAAACAAACAAACGATTGACAATGGGGAAGTTAAATGGAAGATAGTAAGATTCAGCCAAGATGTGACAGAAAGAATCGAATCTATGACAGAGCCTATAAATATGGGAGAAGTGAAGGTTGAATTTCTTGATGAAGTTTGACAATAACCTGTTCCTAGAAATACAACAACAATAATAACAGCTTGATTCTGGGCAGGGAATTAAAATGAGCATTTAAGTATATTGGAGTTACTGAACCATAGGTTAAGAGTTGGAGGCCATTATTATGGGGATACAAGCAAGAATCCAATTGACATATATAAGGCATGAGGTGAGAATCTGAGTAGCAACAAAGTTAAATTGATAGTGGGTTGGTGAGTGACTGACCTGAAGCTTCTCCTGTTCTCTCTGCCTGCCTGGGAACAAAATGGGTCGATAAGTCTAGAACAAACTAAAATGACAGATGGTCTTTAAGTAGTCCCAGCTATATAGGTGAGAGGGCTAAAAGTATAAGGAGTCCTTCAGACCATTGCAATTTCAAGACAAAACTGAAAAGTAATGATGTTTTAATTAGAATATAATTAAAATATTTATGTAGTTAAACCTAATTAATAAGAAATTATTTATAAAATGGTGCAAGTATCGATATTATTACATAAATACATGTACATATTATCTCACTGTACTCAAACATCACTGTGGAAGACAGCTAGATCATAGTGGAAAAAAATAAGAAAAAAACAATTAAGAAAATAATATGAACATGGAAAAATGTAATTAAGACGTGAATAATTATATACATACTGGGCAATAGGATAATAATTGAATTGAAAGGGTTTTGATATCAAATTAATTTTATGTGAAACTATAGCTAGTTCTTTTCTAGGTCACAAAATACCATTTGCTTAATGAATTCAGAAAGTCTATCATTATATGATGTTGACCAAAGTACCATCATATACATGAAAATTTTATCAGATTGCTTACTTTTAAAAGGAAACAACTACCCGTAAATAATTTCTACCACATAAGTTACAACATGGTCACAAATCCAAAATCATGACATAAAGGCAAAATTAATTGCCAAAATTTTATCCTGGCCCAAGAAATAACAACTCCTGTTTCACTGTGAGAAATGCATGAATTACTCAGAGATATTGAGTCACTTCTTGGATAAATATAAATCCTGTTAGAATTAAAATATCAATTCACAATCCACTGATTCTGTTTTCATAATTAAATGAGCCTTAGAAGTAGGGAGTAAGTCAGCCTGGAGAAGGGGAACAGAAGGGAGGGAAAACAGGAGGGCAACAGGAGGGAAGAAATCAGAAAGGGAATAATTGGCAAGAAGACTACATTAATAATCATGATATTCAATGTGTAACATTTTTAGCACCTTTTGATTTTTGAAAGAACAGATGATTAATGAAATAGACTGATACAAGTCCTTCATTCATGTTCTATTTTTTCACTGGGCTGTGCTAATTTTTCTCATAAGCCTCATTTTCTCCTGTTAGAAAGCATCAGAATTGTAGAAATCAGGAAGTAGACAGCCTTTATCAGTAGAAGCAGCCTTTCTGTATAAAGACAGAGAGAAGTCTGTTAGTCAGGAAGGAAGGACAAGTGATATAAAGGTTGTCCCAGGGGAAAGTGTTAATATGCAGCAAGTACTGATGTCTATCCCCAAAGCAGAGTATGATAATGGTAGGATCAAGCTTCCAAAATGATTGATTTGAAGTCAGAATGTTGTTCATCCTATTTTATAATTAAACTTCTGCTGAGGTTTCTTACACACACACACACACACACACACACACACACACACTGATTATTTGGGGATGCATTTATTCCAGTTTTCTTATTTTTTCTTTTTCAAAAGATTTGCTTTGGTAAGTAGGAAAATGAATATCTTTTTTTTTTTCTAGAAGAAACAAAGTTGACCTCTCTCAAATGTAATTTTTCAAGTTAAAATTTATCAAGATGAAGAACATAAACCTTGAGATCAATCATATAAAAACTCAGCATGGATTAAAGCCCAAATAATGTCACAGGTCTTATAAAATTAGTAGTATCTGCTTCTGATTTAGCAAAGCTTCTGATATTTGGTTAGTTTTAGAAATAGCACTATATTCCCTTAATTATCTTCCCTGATGGATTAGATTGATAGAGTCCAAAGTAGGTCAGTGGTTACTCCCCCTCTCTAGGAACTGTTATTATGAGGTAATTAGCCCAGAACTTTCAGTTTGTCCCATCAGTCAGGAGTAGTTCAGAGCCCTAGGGTGGATACTTGGTTCACTATAAGTAAGAGAAAAGCAAGCTGGTAGCAGAGGCTGATGATGGGGAGGAGTGGCCATGAAGCTGGCTGCCTGCCCAACACTTCCAGAGTGTCAGAATAGATCGAGGAAGGGAGCACAGGTGTGGGAGCAGATGTGGCTGGGCTACTAATGACATAAAAGGACAATTAAAACAATTCTGCTTTGCTTCAGACTTTCATTTTGCAGCTTCTTGTGCCTATTTTAATTATTCTTTGTTATTCTTTTCCAAATGCCACTCAGAATCCATTAGCAAAATCATATCATCCTCTTATGTTATTAATTTCTCAGTAGTACTTGGGTTTAT
Source organism: Myrmecobius fasciatus (assembly GCA_023553655.1). Taxonomy (NCBI): domain Eukaryota; kingdom Metazoa; phylum Chordata; class Mammalia; order Dasyuromorphia; family Myrmecobiidae; genus Myrmecobius; species Myrmecobius fasciatus. The sequence continues at coordinate 598,403 of JAJPUD010000435.1, forward strand.
TTTTAAAACATTAACAATCATCTTTCCAGAATTCTTATTTATGGCTGTTTTGGTAAATGAAAGAAATAGGCTGCTTGTCATATAAAATAGTTTGTCAAAGAATGTGAGTTGAAGTTTTATTTTATTTTCTCTCAGCTCATTGATGATCTATAACTTTTGTTTTAAAAAATATGTGATTTGGCATCTATTTCCACGATGACATCTCTTAAAGACTATTCAGTTTTAAGTCTTTAACATCATCCTTACTTAATTTGTGAAAACATTTTGCTCCTGCTGAGACAGTATGTCATTCGTATTAATCCCACCTTTAAAGCATTTAGAATTATGAAGTTCATGCAGACCTGCAGTGTGACAGTGACCATGCACACCCTTTGGCAATAGATTTGAGTGTACATACAAAAAAACTAGGTCTGCTGATTTGAGATTCACAAGAGCTAAGGAAATTAATGCTGGGCATAATCAGATTCATGCACTAAACTTCATGAAAATATATTGCAGAGAGTTCAGGTGAATAATAGGTGTAATCCTATGGTTAGAGATGCTTTTTTTTTTTAAAATTACAAGACATTCTCAAAAGGAAAATTCTAACAATACAAATGCAAATCATCCTAATGGAAAGGAAGAGAAAGAAAACTGTGTGACCATAATGGGAATCCCTAATAAGCTGAGACTTTTAAAGTGACTTGTGCAAAAGATAGGAATAATACATAACCATACTAAATGAAAAAGAAAAGTGGCTTCAACATTGTAAGGAAGCATAAAAACCAGCATAACTGAAACTTAGAAAAATGATAAAGAAAATCAAAGATTCAGTAGTGTTTGTTGTTGTTACTGTTGCCATTGTTTTAAGGTAGTTTCTAAGCCTTCTGCTCTGTAGAGTTAACAGATAACATTAAAAAAAGTTCAACTGCTCAAATCCTACTTTGCTTCATTGACTTCTTCAAGAAGAATGATCTTCACACTGAAAATGGTAGAACTAACATAGTTAAAAATTCCAAAGAAAACAAGGAGATAATAAGAGGGAAAAAAAACTGCTTTAAATAAATTAAGGTTTCCAGACAGACAAATAATATCTTAATACATAAGGAGAACTACAAAGATGAGTCCTGAGTCACCAATCAGTAACTTCCGAGAAATCATGAAGATTCAGAGATAGGAAAGAGGCAAATCATGATTCTAGAAATTACAAATGATTCAGCTTGATAGAGATAACATTCTAGAGCAGATAATTAGGAGTGTGGTTTAAAAGTGATGATTGCTAGGAGTTATATCAAACTATGATCACTTTCTTTAGAATTAGTATTTTTAATCACTATGCCATGGATTTGCAGGTGAAATGAATTTTCTGCACAACACTAACACTTCTTTTAGATGTGGGGAACTGAGAAAAGCAGGGATAGAAATTCTGCCAGCTAAGTGGTACAGTTGATAAAATAGTGAAAGTGAAGTAAAGAAGACCTAAATTTATATCAGACTTCAGATGTATATAACCTTGAGAAAGTCATTTAAACTATATTTGACATGGTTGCCTCATTTGTAAAATGAGAATGGTCTCAGCACCTATTTCCCAGGGTAGTTGTGAGGATAAAATGAGATAGTATTTGTGGTGCTTTGAAAACCTTAAAAAGTACTCTATGAATTAGAGTTATTATTAGTTCAAACTAATGCTTTTATCCATTTTAAAAAGGTTTATTTAGCCAAAAATAAAATTCATTTAGTTCACTCTCTACATAAGTAATGAAATATTCCAGTTAGAGGGATTGAGTATTTTATGTCTAACCAATATTACTAGATTTTGCATGACTAATTAAGGCCTTATTTACCTTTTTCCAAGACATGCTCAGCTGATATTTTAAATTGTAAGTAATCATTTATGCTGTTCATTCCTAGCAAAAATGACTTTTTGGCAAAACATAACTGACTCTGAAGTCTTCTCCATCGAATTTGTTTCCTCAGCCTGCCAAAGCACTCAGCTTCTGTGGTGTCCCTCTCTGTACTTTCATTTCTTCTAAATGGTTCTTAATAGCTATCCAAGAGTAAATATAGAAATTTGAAACCATTTAAAATTTAAGCTTAGGACTAATGACTTTGCTTTAAAACTTAATTTCTTAAAGAAGTTGCCCTCTTCTTTTTAAAGCACAGGAATATATTTCCTTGGAATAGGGCATTAACAAGAGAAGGAATTTAATCTACCAGAGCTAGTTGACACCCTCTCTACAATTTATATTCTTCAGGAATTGTTTAGAGCATTGAGGGGTTAAGTGCCTTGCATGAGGTCGAATAGACAGAATATGTCAGAAAGGACTTAAAGTCAGGTCATTGTGGCTTCCATGCCAACCCTCTCTTGATTATACCACACTCCACCATTTTAAACATTGCAAAAATAATGACAAGATTAGTCAGAGAATAGACAAACAAACTTATGACAAGGAGCTTTATATTACCTGGCTTTGGTTCTGTTTTGGTTCTTATTTTAAAGATTTATATTGTTTAGCTATCTTATAAGAAGGATTTCTGTGTAGATTATGTGGTTGATGGGGACAGAAAAATTAGAAAGTAATGACCATCAAAAGCATCATCAGTGAAACTTTTTCCTTTTTTTTTTAAGAAAGATTATTGAAGTTGTAATTCCAATACTGCCTCCAGTACCTATGTTGTTATGCCCAGAGTTGCTGTGCCCTAATAAAATTATTATAGCCACCACCACCCCTTTTTCCTTGCCTTTAAAACTGGGAGAATTGAATCAGGAAAAACCTTGAGGCTCTGGCCACTTTATATTCCATTGGATCATAAAATCCAGGTGCATTATCTCCATCCTTGCTAGGATAATTCCCCCTCAGATGTCTCCTGCCCTCGACCTTCTTATCTTGACCTTTATCCTATGAGGATTAAGCTATGGTTCTTTCCTGGAATTATGGCTTGTCTGCTCACCCAGTGTTCTGGCCCTCCTTATTTGCCTTTGTTTCCCCTATATGCAGGTTATTCTATTTGCAAACCTTAGTTAGTTATAAAAGTTCCCTGCTTCAGTTATTCAGGGTTGAATGATTTTTGAAAATGAGTTCCATTCAGTCAGCTAGCCTAAAAAAAACTCTCCATATTAAAAGTTTAATTTTCTGTCTTGCCTCAGTTTCTCTGGCATTACAATGTGACCTTGACAATCATTTAAATTTCTCAGAGGTCTCAATTTCCTTGTTTTTAGAATGAAAATGTTGTACTACATGTCATTCCTTTCAGGTTTGAATCTATATACTTGCAATCCTTATTCTGAATCCTGAATTCAGTAATTCAATTTTAGGTAGTATAGTGCTGTGACTCAGAAATACCCCATCTCAGATGCTTTTCCTCTAACAGGTCACATAACAAACCTCATATTCTTTATTTGTAAAATGGAGATCATAACCAAATCTTATTTGAAGAACAAACAGGGCAGAATATGTAAAGTTCCTTGCAAACCCTAAAGTGACATATAAATTATAGTTACTATTATTGTTTCCATTCTGAGAATCACAGGAGAGAGTGCATTCTAGGCATGTAGTTTGGCTTGTACAAATGTATGGAATTTACAGAGAAAATGCTGGGTTTAAAGAATACTAAGGGGTCTAGTTTGACTGGAACACAAAATGTGTGAAGAGCAATAATATGAATTAAGCCTTGAAAAGGCAAATGAGAACCAACTGTAAAGTGCTTCAAATGACAGAATAAGGAGTTTATACTTTATCCCAAAGACAATAAAGGACTTACTGAAGACTTTCAAATAGGGAAGTACCTTGAGCACATGATCAGACCTATATCTCAGAATGATTATTTGCATCTGTATGAAGGATGGAATAGGGAAATGAGAAAACAGTGGGAAGAATAATTCTGCTAAAATGAAAAGAGGGCCTCTAATAAGGCAATTTTTGGGTAAGTGGAGAGAATAGGATGAATGTGAGATCTATTAGAGGTACAATCTATAATACTTGACAACTGGTTAAATGAGGAGGTTGAAGCAATGATAAAAGTAAATAAAGAGCTTCAGTGACTTGGGAGGAGGGGAAAGTTTGTCCTTCATTCTCCAAGAGGATTAAGAAAGTGATGTCTTGATTTGCAAGTGAATTGAATTTAAGTGAGACTGGGCTGTGCAAAACCCCCAGCTTTACTCTCTCCTCCAGAGGCATTGGGTCCAGAGACAAAATATAGGTCAAGATGACTACAGATGACCCAAATATAGTGGGATACTGTGGCCTTTATAAACTAAAGTCTTTCTCGGGTCTTGGTCTATCTGAGGCAATACTTATTCAGTGAGTAAGGTTAAGTAAGAAATGAGGCCAAAACCCATCAATATTGGAGGGGAAAATCCTTAGGGTTTCTGATCAAAACTGAAACAATTGCTATTTATACTCACTGAGCCATCAAAACCCAAACAATGATCTAGTAAAGTTTGGGCTGAGACTTATTGTTGACCAATCAGTGAAAGCAAGACTGATTTGGGTTTAAGGAAAGGTCAAGAAGCTCCATTTATATCACAAAAGGCTTTATCAAAGTTTGGTTTTCCCATGCTATACTTCAAACAATCCTAAAAGAAATTACATGTGGCAAAACAGTTCATTCTCCCTTTTTTTTTCCTTTAATGATAGATTAAATAAGTAGGGAAGAGAAAAAAAGAAATCTAGCTCATAATCCACAAGATATTTTTTAAGGTTTTAGCGATCAAAATTTAGAGGGGAGATTGGTTTCTTAATTCCAGACAGGTTACTCCACATAGCCTTTTAAGGTACCTTTCAATTTTCAGTTTTTGCAATTATTGAGAAGTAGAGTCAACCAAAATTAAACATTCTGACTCAAGAGGTGATAGGTAAACCCTTTATTTGTCTTTATTTGAGACATACTAAGCAAATATTTTCTTTGCTATTTGTTGGGAATATTTTAAAGTTTCCTAATTAAGAAAAGGGGATATTAAATGATCTCCAAGGTCCCTTCCAACTTTGAAATGCAGTCATTTTGTTTTTCTATTTAAAAAGATTTTTTTGTGTTTTAATATCAAGTTTTAGAGCACCCCAACTGGTGAAGTGACACATCATACAATTCTTTAAATTTGTCTATTACAACTCTTCATCTCCTCTTAGGCTCTTTTGCCATGTTGACAGCTCTTTTTAAAATGGTATAACATAGGGTGGCACTAGTGAGTTGTTGTGTAAGGTGATGAATATGCCATTCATGGAGTGGTATGTGTTGAGGCTGCTGGGCTGTTTCGGGGAAGACTCAGCTCTTATGGGAACTGTTCTTCCCCTTGTATTCTCTCTTACTCTCAAGAGAGTCAGGATGGTACAATAGAAAGAGCAATGCATCTGTAATCAGAGGCCTCTGAGTTCAAAGTTTACATCTGTTTCTTACTACCTATGTGACTTTGGGCATGTTATTTAACCTTGTTGGGACCCATTTTCCTCATCTGTAAAATAAAGGTTTGGACTAACTGGCCTCTGTATTCTCTTTCAATTCTAAAACTTTGATTCCATGAGCACATGCCACATGCCACATCTTTTGATACAAGCTGTGGGAGCAGGAACACTGTGGTAACAACCAGTTTATGTGCCAAAAGAATTTGGCCCTTATGTCAAGTAATTTCAAGTTTTGATGTAGAGACAGTTCTCAGGTTTCAAAGGGTCTACGAGGTCAAAACTATTTTCACAATATTAGTATAATGTTTTCATTTCTTATAGAGTTAGTATCAATAGATATAACACATAAACAAAAAAGGTTTTTTTTTCATCATTTTAAGAGGGCAAAAGGGTTCTTAAACTCAAATGTTTGATAATTACTGCTATAAAGATACTACCCTGCTATATCTTCTTAGTACCGATAAGAGGGCTTGCCCATTTTTAATTTTATCAAAATCTTTGTATTAATAGGAGTATAACAGATTCTTGGGACAACTAGGTGGCACAGTGGATAGAATGCTGGGCCAGAAGTCAAAAAGTCTCGTGTTCCTGAGCTCAAACTATGGTGGGAGTAGGGGAAAGGGCCACAATATGACACAGTGATTGATAGAGTGCCAAAATTGGAGTCAGGAAGGCTCATTTTCCTGAATTCAAATCTTGCTTCAAATACTTATTAGCTGTGTGACCCTGGAAAAGTCACTTATCTCTGTTCCAGTTCCTCATCTATAAATGAGCTAGAAAAGGAAGTGCTAAACCATTTCAGTATCTTTACCAAGAAAACCCCCGAGTAGGATCACAAAGTATAGGATATGATTGAAAACATCAAACAACAAACAGATTCATGGATATTTCCAGCTTGGAAAATTATACTTAGCCTTTAATCTATCTAGATTTTATTATTCTGTGGATGGCAAACAAATTCAAGAAAAATCAATCATCCTGAATCTGTATTTAAGCTCAATGGTTTGAACTTAAAAATTGAAAATATTAGTTGATGCTTCAAAACTGTCATTATTCCTCATAATGGTGAATTTAATATCTAAATCCAAAAGCAATCTATTATTTGAAAAATCACCACCAAAACAAATGCTCTAAGTTAGACTAAAGTATTTTTCTTAATATCCATTTCAAAAGAGAAGCTCCTGGTTACTGAATTCCTAATATCTGGAAGGCAGCCTATTGGTGATGTCTCTCTATATTTAACAAGACTAGTCCTCAGAAAGTAGAAATAATCTCTTGCCAAAACTATCAGTAATCTAAAGAATGCTACTAATGATGAATTGGCAAACACAGTGGCATAGAAAAGTTTATCAAACAGATGTTTAAACAGAAAAGAAAGTAGACCATATGTGGTAAAAGCAAGGAATGACAAATAACCTAGATGCTCCACTGAGAGATTTAGGATGAAATAGCCCACCTCCTCATCCAAGTCAAAATCCTCCTCTAATTCAATTTACTGTGTGCCAATTCAAATAGAAACAAAAGCAGTCCCTGCCCTGGGAGATTTACATTCTTATGGGGAAGGACAATCATTTTTAAAAAGCCTAAAAGAAAGGCTTGGGGATAGAAGGAGGAGAAAGTACCCAAATGGGGACCTATTGGAGAAAGAAGTTAGAGAGTCAGGAGTGGAGCCCAAATATTACTAAAGATTTAACATAATTGGCTTTTGCCCTTCCTCAAAATAGAAGCTTCAAAAAGAACTGACAGGGACAGCTAGGTGGCACAGTGGATAGAGCACCATCCCTGAAGTCAGGAGGACCTGAGTTCAAATCTGCTCTCAGATACGTAACTCTTCCTAGCTGTGTGACCCTGAGCAAGTCACTTAACTCCAGTTGCTTCAGCAAAAAAAAAAAAAAAAAAAAAAAAAAAAAAAAAAAAAAAAAAAACCTGACAAATAAAGAAGGGATTCCAGGAGTAGATAGATCTTTCAGAATAACAAGATCTACAATGAAAGAGGGACCTTTCATGCTAAGAATACTCTTGGATCATAGAAGTGAAGGAGGAGGAAGAAGAGGTAGAGGAGGAGAAAAATGAAAATGAGAAGGAAAAGGAGGAAAATGAAAAGGAGAATTCTGAACAAGAACAAGAAGTCATGCTGAGAATTAGGAGTGAAACACAAAGAAATAAGAAGAATATTATGATTCCAATCCTAGATTTCTATAATTTCCAAAAATTAAAAGTTGCCTCCTATCTTTTTTCTCTCCAATTCCTCCTTCATATACTTTCCAAAATGATATTCCTACGTCACAAGCCTGATTATATCACTGCTTAAAAACTCCACTGGTTTCAGATATCTGCCTCTAGGATAAAATATAAAGATCTATGTTTGGCATTTAAAGTCCATTATGGTCTAATTCCTTTCTACCCCAGGCTTCTTACTCATTACTTTCCTTCATTCATGCTGTATTATAGACATTGATTTACTTGCAGTTCCTTGTATATAACAATGCGTTTTCCATTTCCATGCCTTCAGATATTGTTGTCTTTGTATGTCCATCACCTATCATAGTTCCTGATACATAGTAGGCCTTTATGAAGGATTAATTGATGTCTTTTTAAAAAATCATGGAAGGACAGATAAAAAGTTTACAGAGTTACATAAGAGAAAAAGTATGGATGGACCAGATTTGGCACTATTGGAGCAAACACCAACATCAAGAAAGACACAGATCCATTCAAATCTAAGTAAAGACTGAGATTAAAGTAGTCATTAGATACATTAGATACATTGAAATTATATGTAAACAGACAATTAAGAATAAATAAATCTTTCTGAATTATAAGGACTATTTATAAAGAAACCATTCTCACAATTTTTTAAAAAAATTAACATCAAGTGGAAAATGTTTTGAGTTTTTAGTCATTTACTTCTAAACATAAATATACCATAAGTGTAAGTTCTTCTAAATGGCAAATGAATGTCAGCTCCAGCAAAATATAGCAACATGATCCAAATGCATTCCTGAACAGATGAAATATGCATTATAAGATGTTTGTAAAAATCTTAGAAACATATACAGCAGCTAACTATCCCTAAAATCAATACTGCTTATATTATAAATGCTTGTTATGGTTTAAAAAAAGGGAAAAAAGGAAAATGAAATATTGGTATTATGATTTTTTAAAAAGAAAATAGCTTAGAATGGAAGCAAGTATCTGATTTTTCTAGTTTCTTACCCAAAATAAAATTACAATTAATCAGGATGGATCCTATTCATTTATTCATCAATAACTTGCAAATAAAAGATCAATAAATAAGATGATTAAATTGGGAAGATCCCAGAAGAGAGTATGGAGTCTTCTTTCTTTGTTATCTGTATACTTTGCATAGCCTTTGCTTCAATACAATATTTTCTATTCATAACCTGGACTTCCTAGAGTGGATTTTAATTATGCAGGGTGATAAAGAAATTCTATAGTTTTAATAAATGCTGAATAAAATAAATAAATAGCTTTGGTTTTATTTTGTTTCGGTTTTTTTTTAAGAGTTTTACTTTTAGAAAATGAGGAAGAAAGGAGAGAAGGTAGGAAGGAAGAATGAAAGGAACAAAGGAAGGAAGCAAATTAAATAATCTCCTACAACAGTTGTAAATTAAAGGTCTACTTTGTGATAGGATCTCTGCTAGGTACTGAAGATATAAAGACTCAATGAAAAATGGTCACTGCCTTTGAGGTAATGGGGGTGCAAAGAGGATAAAACTACTTACAACCCACAGATATTAAAAGATGAGTTAGAAGCAATAATTCAGGAAGGTTATAAATCATTTGTAATTTCTCTATATAGACCCTCTAGGCATAGTCAACAATTTTATTAATATACAAAATAGGAGACATATTACTAATATAGACATTTGTAATTTCCTTCTATATTTTTTATTCATAATAGTTTAGTACTTTCAAATATGTGATCTAAAACAGCTTAGCAGTCAGTCAGTCAACTAGAATTTATTAAGCATTTACTATGTGTCAAACACTATAATAACTGGGGAATACAGAAATAAGCAGAAAAAAAGACATCTCCTACCCTCAAAGAGCTTATATTCTAATAGGAGAAGACAACACATAAATGGAAACTGAAGAGGAGGAAGACAATGGTAGCAAGCATAGAGTCATGATAGAAGTTCTGAGGGCAGCCTGGAGAGGAATGAGAAATGTCTGACCTGGATGTCCTCTATAAATAGAGATTCTGGGAGTAACCTTCTGATTTAAGGGAGAATGAATTGGGGAAAGTGCATCCAATGTGTAAATTCCAGGGAAACAGTGAGCTTCAGGATGAAATACTGACACATGGATGAGCTAATTTTGCCTGGACACTTAATGAGCCATAGCTGGTCTTGGTTTTTGTTTTACGTTTTTGTTTTGTTTTTTTTTTTGTTCAAAGATTTAGGAAGGAAGGAAGGCAAGAAGAAAGGAAGGGAGGGAGGGAGGGAGGAAAAGAGGGAAAGAGTAAAGAAGGTGAAAGGAAGGGGAGAAAAGAGAGGAAGGGAAAGAGGAAGTTACTTGTAATTACTAACTTGTAATTTTAAAACAATTCATTATGTTGTCTTTTGTACTGTAATCAGCTGATTTGAAAAAAACGATCATGAAATCCTAGTGGGAAGTACAGAGGAAAATCATTAACCTCCTATGGCAATCGACTCCACTTTTGACCAATTCTAATTGTTAGGAAGTTTTTTCTTATAGAGACCTGAAATTACAACCCCTCTTCTTGCTCCTTGTTCTTCCCTTTGGAGCTAAATTAAGCAACTCTTAAAGACAATGATCCCTTCTAAGTCTTCCTCTCTTCATATCATTCTAATAATTATATTTTCATTCCTATTCATATTTAAAAATCTTAATATTATCCTTTGCTACCTTTCTCATCTTTTTTTTTTTTTTTTTTTTTTTTTTGGCTGAGACAGTTGGGGTTGAGTGAATTGCCCAGGGTCACACAGCTAGGAAGTGTTAAGTGTCTAAGACCAGATTTGAACTCAGTTCCTCCTGACTTCAGGGCTGGTGCTCTATGCACTGTACCATCTAGCTGCCCCTCTTTCTCCTATTCTTACACTTTATTCTCCTCCCCCTATTGTATGAGCCAGCAGCACCTGCTTTACTGTTGTTTCTTGCATGTTATAACAGGATCCTCTTGTATTTTTTTTTTATTCTTGGATAAATTATATGGAGAGAGAAGGCATTCTCCTCTTTTAAAGTATGCAGAGGGAAATGGTCCACTAAAAGAGTCCAGAGGTACAGAGTCTGTGAATTAATAACAAAACTATATTTTTACAGAACTTTAAACTTTTAAAAATATTTTATATCTGTTCTCATATTTGATCATCATCATAAGACTATGAAGTAGGTAGGTAAATATTATTAAACCCATTTAACAGATGAAATAGATCCACAGAGAGATTAAATACACTGCTTAAAGTTGTAGCATTCACACAAATAAAATAAGTTCACAGAGAAATAGAAGAGACTTGAAGAACAAGGTACCACATATTTAGGATATTAAAAGCCTAGATTTTTTTTTTAATGAACAGAGGTCCCACAAAGAAGACTAGCCTTGGAATCAGGTAGTATAGGCTATGACCTACATAGTACAATTTGGAAAGTTTAAGGCCTTGCCTGCCCAGAAATCATTTTCTCATGGCACTCTCCTTTTCTGCTAACTGTCATGAAACTGCCATTTAGTTGAAAAAAAATTTAAAGACATGGTATTGTTTCCAGAAGATTGCCACAATTTCTATGTTGTACAGAATAGCAAAGACATTAATGTCTATGGTCCTAAACAATACAATAACTCTTTTCTCCCATAGCATTTTATTTTTCCAAATACATGGAAAGATAGTTTTCAACATTCATATTTGTAAAAATTTGTGTTCCACATTGTTCTGCCTCCCTTCTTAACCTGCCCTCTCTGCAACAGAGCAAGCAATCTGATATAGATTAAATATGTGCAATTCTTTTAAACGAATTTCTATAGTTGTCATATTGGGCAAGAAAAATCAGATCAAAAGGGAAAAAACCAAGAGAAAGAAAAAAAATTAACAACAACAGCAAAAAAGGGTAAAATTCTATGCTTCAATCCATATTCAGTTTCCATATTTCTCTCTCTGGATGTGGATGGCACTTTCCATCCCAAATCTATTGGAATTGCCTTGAATCATTACATTGCTGAAATGAGACAAGTCTTTCACAGTTGATCATCACATAATCTTATTGTTGTGATGTACAGTGTTCTCTTGGTTCTACTTACTTCATTTAGCATTAGTTAATGTAAGTCTTTTCAGGTTTTTCTGAAATCAGGCTGCTCATCATGTCTTATAGAACAATAATATTCCACTACTTTCATATGCTATAACTTATTCAAGCATTCCCCAACTTATAAGCGTCCATTCACTTTCTAGTTCCTTGCCACTACAAAAGGGCTGCTGCAAACATTTTTTCACATGTGGGTCCTTTTCCCTCTTTTATGATCTCTTTGGGATACAAAGTCAGTAGAGAATCAAAGGGTATGCACACTTTTATACCCCTTTAGGCATAGCTCCAAATTCAGTGCAATAATTCTTAAGATTTGGTTGTAGTTACAACAGAATCATGAATTAGATATTAGAAATTATTTCAAGAGTCTTCTAGTTCAACTATCTCATTTGGTAAATGAGAAAAAAGAAGATATAGATGTTAACTGATCTATTCCACAGTGGGGTAAAAGGCAGAGTCAAGATTCAAACCCAATCCTCTGTCTCCAATTTCTACTGTACCATTTAAGTACTAAATCATCCCCTTCAAGCTGAATTAACCAATGATTTCTATCATTATTCAACTCCTTCCTTGTAGTCTCTAATCTAATTTCTTTGCTTTCCCTCACTAAACACTCAATTTTTTTTTCCATCTCTTTCCTTCTTGTTCCCCTAGACTTCTCTTCATATTATCTCCAACCCTATTGAGCTACATTCCATACCGTCTGTCTGGTATATCTGTCTCAGTTGCTCTTTGTCAACTCAAACTATACACATTAAGAAGTAAAGCCTAGAAGTCTTCTGTTTTGGCAAAGTAACTCTTCAGTCAACTTTAAAAGAATCATCAATTTCCCCTTCCTCCATAATAAGATTGGTAACAGTATAATCAAGGGGAGGAGAGGGGAAACAATTCTGATAATGAATTTGAAAAAAAAAACACAAGATAATTCTGAAAGGGTTTTTTCCCCCAATTTCCTAAGTATCAATATTTCTGGTTTCATTCTTTCATAAAACATGTTCCTCAATCCTCTCTTCTCTCCAAAGTTGTATAGTTACTTATTTCTGTGTGATATTTCTAAACATCAGAACTTTTCTTCTTATGTGCAGCTAAACTCCTTCCTCTGCCACTGCATATTCTCACATTTTCCATTGTTACGTTGACAATGGAAATAAGACCATAGACCTAAAAGGTACCTTATAGTCTATTAGATATTAACTTTTTCATTCACACAAGATGAAAATGAGTGGGAGAAATCAGGTAGCTTCACCAAGCATTAGAAAACTGGTAAATTACTGGTAAGTAACAGGATTTAAACAGTTTTTTCTTGACTCCCAATTATATCCATCCATTATATTATCTGTCCTACTTTTAAGTCAGGCAAATGAGAACTGAGTTCATCTAGATCTAGAAAATGGCCATTGCTACTGTTATTTACACTAACAGTGTGGAATATTCATTGTAAAGATTGGTGGTGTCCTCAGAAACCCTACTTGGAGAATATTCAAGTTTTATTTGAAGGATAGATTCAAGAATCACAGCAGCACCAGCTGTAATGGGGTATCTCTGAAGTGAAATCAGGAGTGGCCATCAATACTTGAGACATTAGCACAACAGAGAATATCAGATGCTCTAAATTGTGTAAAAAAAAATGCAGTATTGGTGGCTTAGATCTCCAAACACATGAAGCTATCTATTAAATTTTATATGGATACAAATTATACCTGGATTAATTTCCTGCTCAGTGATTTTCCCATACGTAACCCCTTTCCCCTTCATCTTCACCAATTTATCAAAGTAATCCTTTCCCCCTCATATTTCTTTCTTGTTTAAACTTTTCCCCATTGACTTCCAATGTACTTTTTAATATCAAATATAAATAATTACTTCTTCATTTCAAGGAGGGAGCTTTCCCATGTCACTTAATTATCTCTTCTATTAATTTCAAGAAAATTCATTCTTACTTGGTTCTTTTCTTCCCATTTCATTTTCATTCTAGGATTCCTAATACAGTCACAACACGACCCACAAAATACATCACTTTTAAAATAATGTCTGAGAAGCAGCATGGCATAAGTTTACAGTGAGCTGGGCTTTGAGACAGGAAATTCTGAATATATACTATGATTCTAAGACTTACTGATTATGTGACCATGTGACTGTTGTCATTTAATTTCTCACTGCCTCAGGCAACTCTCTAAGACTATATTATAAACCCAGTGTCAGTCTGTATCAGTGAAAATAGTTTTCATACAGTCTGTACTATTATAGTCAAATTCTGGGTGTGTGTAGTGGTAGAAGGGAGGGAGTAGGGTGGAAGAATTCTCTTTCAGCCACTTTGTCTCCTTTGCATAGAAGTGGCACAAGAGGATTAACAAGACATTTTGTTTGTGCTATGTGGAACCTGAATCATTTAGATACTTTAAGAAACATTATTAATTGTAATAACTTGAATAATAGTTTTTGTTGTCAGCAATATGCACAATAGCATCCTCTGTTATTAATATAAGTAGTTAAATTTGGCATCTGATATGTCTTAGCATTACTTCATTAGGAAGCTTTCTGATTTTGCCTTTTTTCCTACTTATGAACAATAATTTTATATTAATTCTAAGTGCATCTTGAAAAAACAATTGTTATTTAATGTGCCTTTTAATTCTTGTTTTAAAGATACTTTATGTAAAATCTAATATAATTCCACAGCTTTTATAATTCTCATGCCAATCCAATCCAATCCAATAAGTATCACTATGTGCCAGACACTGTGTTAAGCACTGGGAAGAAAAGACAGTTTCATAGAAAGAAGCTGAAAAGATATTTAGGAGGTAACTAATTCACTCATGTAGTAAAAATAAGAAAGTTAAATGATTCAGAGAATTAACCTTGTTTTGTTTCCTCTAAGTAAATCCATTTTACAGAAGTCTTGCAGTAGCTAATAATTTGTATCTTTTTATGATTTTTTTTAAGTTATAAAATTTAATTAAAAGGGATATAACATTAGATATTGATTAGAATGCTTTAGTTAGAATATTTGAGAATTGGCTCAATATCTGTTAGAATGTGCACATTACTTTTCTTTTCATATAAAAATAACTTTCATTTATTTTACATGTTTATCCTCTATCAAGAACTTGTGGTCTTGTTGGCAATGAAATTAGCTACCTTGAGAGACAGATGAGGACTGGCTTTAAGTTGCAGTTTTAGAGAATTATCTTACATTCAAAGAGGTCTTGACATAGAGTTAGAAAGTGTGGGACTGATAGTTTTGTTTTTCTGTTTTCAAATCTATCTATCTATATACTATAGCACTCTATAGTAAGTCAAAGGAGTGGGAGGAAAGTATCAAACATTACTTTTTCATTAATTTATAGATAGATTGCTATTATTATTATCATTTGAATTAGAAAAATCAGTAAAAGCAAGAAATAAAAGATATATACTGAGAGAAAGAGAAAGAGAGAAGAAATGTTAATAGTAATTTCACAAAAAAAAGGGTGCTGAACAATTCTGATAATAGCTTTGAAAATCACCTAAAACAGAAAAGAAAAAAAAATATGTCTTTAAGATGCTTTTATCTTTTAATAATCAAATACTAGTGATGTATTCAGTTCATTCGTTTCTAGCCCTGTTAACAGAAAATAAAACCAGTAGTTTGCTAGAAGTATTTAGAGCTGATTTCCACTGTCCTCACATGAGATTAGTAAAACGTATCAATACACAGCAAATGCTCATGATTTTAACACCTTCTCTCTAGGAAACCCATTTATTGTTAAATCTATTTTCAACTTCATTTTTCTTTGACTAAAAAGTAAGGTCACACTAAAATACTAAGTCTCCTGATCATGTTGCTACACTCTGAAAACAAAACACCTACTATTCCTAAAGGTAGTTGAGACTCAATCCCTATTTTTTAACAAGGATTTTGCCATGGTTTTCACTCAGACCCTGTCAGCCTGAAGTATACTCTCAGCTACCTGAATCTCATTTCCTCACTGTAAATCATCAATTAATTTATTTTATTGTGAATAATGTAAAATAATTTTTATTCTTTTAAGGAAAAGGTGAAAGTAACCAAAAAAAATATTCTAATTGGGATAGTTTCCTATCACTTTCTCTTAGAAATCAACTGACTGTCATTATTGTTTTGTTGTTATTTAGTCATTTTGTAGTCATGTCCAATTCTTTATGAACTCATTTGAGTTTTTTTTTTTGATAAAGATATTGGAGTAGTTTGCCATTTCTTTCTCCTACCCATTTTACAGATGAGGAAATTGAGGGAAACTGAGTATATAGCCAGTAAGTGTCTGAGGCCAGAATTGAATATAGGAAAATAAGTCTTGCTGATCCCAAACCCAGCACCCTATCCATTGTCATCACCTAGCTATACTAAAATATCCATTATTGCTTTAGAAATAATGTCACATGCCTGCAAGATGCATTGTTTTCCCAAATCATAGTGTTAATTCCTGTAGAAGATAAAGACATAGTTCCTACCATGAAGGAATTTACAATCTCACTAGGTAGACAATATTAATGCACACAGAATAATAACAAATAGTAAAAGAAGTATATACTTAATTCCATAAATATCTGAGTTCCTTAACCTGTTCATGAGACATAATTTAGTTGATACTTACAATTCATTTGGGGTCACCATAATAATAGGATAGCAATATAATTGGAAAGACAAACTATAGCAAATTAAATTAGTTTCTCCCCATCACTGGGGAATATTTTCTTGAGATCCACAAGAGAAGCAAAATCTGTCAATATTATATTATGTCTATGGTAGAGAACAAGCTACATAGTTCCTAAGATGGGTATGGAAATGAACAATAAGTCTACAAGATTTCTTTCCTTTATTTTTCAAATCATAGCATTGATACTCTGTTAGCATTATGTATTTCAGGTATTAAAATTACAAGTTAGTAAAAAAAAATTATTCCAAGGAAGATATGTCTCAAAAAGATTGCCTACCCAAAAGTTAAATAACAGTATAAGAATTATCACAAGACACAGTATTTCATTATGTAGCAAATAAACAATGTGAACAGTAAAAACTATTAATGCAGATGAAAGAAAGCTCAGTATGGGATGGAATAATACATCTACATGGAACTGGTTAAATTGAAACAGGCCCTGAAGGATAAGTAGGATTTATATAATTGAAGAGAAGAAGGAGGGTCTTAGAGAGAATGAAACCAGCAAAGTTGCTAAATTTCATTTTGGGGGAATTAATGAACAGATTGGTTTTGTCCAGGAGATTAGTCTAGCTGGAGCAAAGCTCAATTAGAAAGTTAGGTGGTGGCAGATTATAAAATGAACTTTAAATAAGAAGCTATGGAGTTTAGATTTCATCCATAAGCAATTGTCAATGATTGAAGGTTTTGTTTGTTTGGTTTTCTGTTGTTATTAAGGTAGAAAACTCATAATGAAAGTAGTATTTATGACTAATATAAAAGTGGCATTTAAATTGGATTGAAGAGACTAGAATCAAACCTCAGTTAAGAAGCTATTACAATAATTCAGGCCCGAGATTATGAGGGTATGGATTTGAATTGGTAGTCCCTCTATCTGCAGTTAAATAGTTCAGTTGCTAAAGTACCAGACCTAGAGGAAGACTCATTTTCTTGTGTTCAAATCTGATCACAGATTCTTACTATTTGTGTAACCCTGAACAAGTCACTTAACCCTATTTGCTTCAGTTCTTCTTCTGTAAAATGAAGTAGAGAAAGAAATAGCATACAACTCCAATATCTTTGCCCAAAAAAACCTTAAATGGACTAATGAAGAGTCAGACATGACTGAAAATGATTGAACAATAACAATAAATGTCAATCTTAAGTGTCTGAGTCTTCCTTGACAATTAATTCTAGGCTCCATGGAGCTATAAATTGCTGTAGGATCATATTGGCATTTAATGAAAGATTGCTTACTTGTTTCCAATTTGTGTCTTCTCTCTCCATCAAGAATTCAGTAAATAAATACAACAGATTCTATGTGTCATTATTAGAGGCCGCATATCTATAGAGAGTCAGCTTCATATTCAAGAAAAGTTGAGTTCAGGGCTTATTTCTCACTCACACTGGCTATGTGAGTTTGAACAAGTCAATTACCTTCTCATTCCTAAAGGCAGCTTTTTAAGGTCATAAATTGAAGGACAGTTACAGATCTGCATTGGTAGAATGACTTTCCTAACAGGTTCCTAAACTAATGAAATCACTTGCTTCTAGTAGTAGCTAATAATCATAAGAGAAGGAAGAAAAAGAGAAAGAGACCACTGTGGAAGGCATTCCGAATAGCTCTTGTACTGCAGGAACTTAGAATTTTGTGAGGGGAGAATTGTAAGATTTCAGAGGTTAGAAATTGTTTCTTCTATTTCATTTTTATCCCCTCCACCTAAATAATACTAATCCATTATGTATTGATTGAAAGAATTAATAGAAGGAAAGAAATTAAAAGCATGTATACAAAGGATAATTTAGAGAAAGAATGAGACTTGATGATTAATTGCATACGGAGAGAAGGAATTAGGAGTAAAGTGACAAAAGTTTTGCATCTAGATAACTGGAAGATGACTTATAGAAACAAAAAATCAGAAGCATAGAATTACAGAGTTGGAAGGAACCTCAGAGACTCAGAGACATCTAATCCAAGTTATACCTGAAAAGGGATCTTCTATTTAACACACTATCTAATTTATGCTTAAATACAGGATATCCCAATAGTGTTAATGCAACTCTAAGTTCTATTAGCCTAAAACTACAGTGAGACTTTTGGAATATCCAATATCATAAATGAAGCCAATCTACTCTTCAGTGAGTGAGCCTTATTGTTAGCAAGTTTTTTCTTTGCATTTAACTGAAATTAGCCTCTTTGAAACTTTGATTTTCAGACTCTGCCCTCTGGTGTCAAATAGAATTAATCTTATTCCTATTCCAAATAATAGCTCTTCATATATTTGAATACAGTTATGATATCATCACATACACCTTAAAACTTCAAGGTTTTTTTCCAGACTAAATATAGTAATAATAACTAATATTTATATAAGGCTTACTATGTGTCAGGCACTTCATAATTATTATTTTCTTTGATCTTTGCAACAGCCATAGGAGGTTAGTGCTATTATCCCCATTTTACATATGATGAAATAGATAAACAGAGGTTAAGTTTGTCACCTAGCTAGTTAAGTGAATGATGATAATTTGAATTCTGGTGTTTCTGACTCTAAGAACATATTTTCTATTCACTTGGCTATCTAGATGAACTATAGCTGGCCAGAATTCCTTCAACTGATCCCCAAATCACATGAACTTAAAGTCAATCATCAATCTTTTTTTTTCTTCATCTGTACTTCTCCAACTTATCTATGCTCTTCTTAAAGATTGGCACCTAGAAATGAATGTAGTACTCTACCTGTGGTCTAACCAGAGTAGAGTACAAAAGCACTATCTTCTTGAATCCTAGATCATATGCCATTTCAGATTCACCTAGTTTTCTTGACTAGCCTGTTTCAAGCTATATAACATTGAGCATGAAGCCCTGAAACTGAAAACACCAGATTATTTTCACATGCATTGCTATCTAGTCATGTCTCCCCCATATTGTGCTTCCAAAGTTTACTTTTTTGGAACTGCAATGTAAAACTTTTCATGTTTTCCAGTTAAATCCCTTTTTATTAGTCAGAAGTCAAAGGAAAGAGCCTATTTTGGGAGGAAGAGTTGTTGTGTCCTACTTTACACTCAATCAGTTTGAGATAATATGTCCAAGTAAAATGATCTAATTGACAGGGGACAAATAGTGATGTGTCCTACACTATTGCTATTGAACTAACTGCTATTGAAATTCAGAGGAACATAATCAAAATGGCAACTTGAGGAAGAAGTTATTGGAGGAGGTAAAGACAGAGATGGGAAAAAATATAAAAATATTTAGTAAAAATATGATTAAAAGCAAAATAATTAATAAGGGAAATGGAGACAAAGGGAAAGCAATTAATTTGAAAGAAAGAATAGGATGATATAGATGAGGATTGATGAAAGGATAGTATTTTTGACCTTGGGTATTAAAAGAAAATGCCAGTCAGACATCGAGAAGCAAGTGAAATTAAAAATGATTTATTATTATTATTATTTGCATTCTGAAGGTAGACAAAAGCATAAATGCTAAGTAATGTTAGAGAAAAAAAAATAATGGCTCTAAAAGTGGCACTGGCAGCTAGGTAGCACAGTGGATAGTGCTGGGCTTGGAGTATGGAAGACTTGAGTTCAAATCCAGCCTCAGACATTTCCTAGTTGTGCGACCCTAAGCAAGTCACTTAACCCTGTTTGCTTCAGTTTCTTCACTTGTAAAATAAGCTGGAGAAGAAAATGACAAACCTCTCTAGTATCTTCACCAAGAAAAATTCTAAAGAGGGTCACAAAGAATGGGACATGGCACAACAACAAAAACAATTGCCTTTGGCCAATATTGTTGCAAAGTTAAAATTAGATAAGACTTGTAAAGCACTTTGCAAAACTTAAGCAATCATATAAATGCTATCATCATCATCATCATTATCATCATCTCGTTCATGCAAGAGAGGGGAAATGTTCTAAAGAAGAACAAAGAAAACACTTTTAAATGCAGATTACCATCATCTTCTCATTTTTTCATCTTTAGACAAGAGAATGATATATTTCCAGAAGTGACCAATTTGACCCCCATTCATTGGCATGTTAACTTTTTTTTTTCAAAATCCAATGCTATCAGAGAAAAGAGAGAGATGAACTTGACTGTAGCATGTAGACAAGTGGAGGCCTTGATGGAGGTGCCCTTCAGTTGTGTGCACCTTCTAATTCCTGGTGAGGGATAGAGTGACTCCTGAAAGGCAAATCCTGACCATCTTTTAATGTAACAAAAGAGACAAGAACAAACAATCAGAACTGAAAGCATAAAGTAGGGCAGCAATTTAGAAATAGAAGAGAACAAAAAAGCATGATCAGATTCTGATGAGAGGATTGTATTTAAGGAAATAAAACTGTACCTGTAAGAATAAAGCATACATTGTTTTGTGAATTTTTCCCCCTTTCTATTTGGGACTACAAATCTAGAAAAAAGGCAAAGAATATATTTGGCTCTTTACAATATTCAACACATCAATACATGTGTTCTGCTCCTGGCTGTAGAAAAACAGGTATCTTTTTTTTTCCATCTCTGACTATTTGAGATGACCTCATTTTGGACATTTAAAATCTATACTTTAAGTAGTATGATTATTATTTCATATACTTGTAAATTATATTGTAAAATATTTTTATATTTTTAATTTATTGAATAAAACAAACCTTTCCATAACAGTACAATTTTTTTTAAAAAGATGATTATACCTGAAGCTGCAAATCTATCATACATAATTTGCTATTCCTTTCAAATATACAACAAAATTATCATGTAAATTTTTTTCCTTTTTTTCTTCTTTCTCTACCCCCAACCCTAGAGATGGCTACCATTAGACACAAATAAGTACATGTATATGTAAAATTAATCTATAGATATTTTTATTTATCAGTTATCCCTCTGGTTTCAGGTAGCATCTTTCTTCATATGTTCTTTCTAGTTAACATGAACATTTATAATAGACAAAAATAACTTATTTGCTCAAAGTTGTTCTTAAAACAATATTGTTTTACTGTGTATAATTCTCTCTTAGTTTTGCTCATTTCACTGTTCATTGTTTCATGCAAGTTTTTCCATATTTTTCTAGTCATTGAGCTCATCATTTCTTATAGCACAGTAATATTTCATCCTTTAAAAAAAACTTAGACATGCAAACACATTTAATAAAACTCTCAATTCCACAAGTATTTTTAATCACCCACATGCAAAACACTATGCAATATTGGCCAATGTCAATTGTTGCTGTTCCTGTTGTGTTATATCCCACTCTTTGTGACTCTTTTTGAAGTTTTTCTTGGCAAAGGTACTAAAATGGTTTGCCATTTCCTTCTCCAGCTCATTTTACAGATGAGGAAACTGAGGCAAACAGGATTAAGTGACTTTCTTAGGGTTGCACAGCTAACAAACATCTGAGGTTGATTTGAACTCATCTTCTATGCACCAACCATTTACATAGAAAAGTAAATACATATTCACTGCCCTTGAGAAGCTTACAGTTTATTGTACAAAATATAAACATCCGCCCTCCCAAAAGCTGGAATTTGGTTTAAAAACAAATTTTCATTAAGATATCCTGGGAAAAATTTAAAAAGGAGCCAAAACTTATACCTGGGAAGGCTGGAAAGAAACTATATAACTAAGAAAACACTTGAGGTTGGCCTTGAAGAGGAATTTTCAACAGTCAAGGATAAGGAGAAAGAGTTTTCAGAATTTGGTGAATTTGACTAATGACACAATTTGTCAATAATGTAAAATAAAACTTTAAAGGTAGATTAGAGCCATATTCCATGGGGCCTTAAATACCAGACTAAAGGCAACAAGAAACCACTAAAGGCTTTGGGACAGAGAAGCATTGTGCTCAAATCTGTGCCATGGGAAGATTATTTTGACAACTGTACTGAGGCAATATTAGAGAGAGGGAGATTGAGGAAGCAAGGAGACCAATTAGGAAACTTCTGAAATAGTTCAGGTGAGAGGTGATGAAGACCTAAATGTAAGCAGAGAAAGGGACAGATGTGCAAACTCTTCTACAGGAAAAGTCAATAATATTTCAGAAGTTTGGGATTCAAAGGAAGAAGCGGAGGGAGGAATCAAAGGTAGACACCTGGAAGATTAAGAAAATAATGTTTCAGAGTCATTTCCCTTTGCAATATAGATTGCATCTATCATATTTGAATTGCCCAGACATTTGGATCAAAATGTCTACCAAGTAGTTGGAAATGAATGACTGAAGTTCAGAAAAGATATTAAGGCTGTGTGTGTGTGTGTGTGTGTGTGTGTGTGTGTGTGTGTCTACCATTTGTATGGAAGTAATAACTAAGCCCTGAGGAATGGGTTCTTCTCTTTTCCAGACTTATACAGAATGTAATGCAGGTTTCCACTTCTGCCTGGTTCTTCTGTTTTTTTGTTCCTTGTTAATTTTTCTAATAACAGACAATCCTTTAAGAATTTTAAAATTTGTTTATTTTACTAACTTCAAAGATTCATGTAAAGATTAAAATAATAAATGTAATAGGAAGGCTACAAAATTACCAAAATCTTAAAAATTATGTCTGCTCTTCCATGCAAATACATGGAAAGCTAGTCCTAGATCTTTGTTTTTAATATTCCAAATTGGCTAATTTACTGGCCTCTAATGTTGGTGGCTATCAAATGACTAAGAATAGGGGGGAGATGCAAAGACTGCTAGTTATAGTCAGTCAATGAGTGAGAAAAGTGACAAACCAAAAGAATACATATTTCTTATAATAGAGAATAATGAGGCTTTTCTTCCATAAACCATTCCTATTCTTATATCCCAACATCTCTATATTCTGCTTTTTCTTTTCTCCATCATGCAAACTCCCAAATTCCACCCCAACCCCCAATCCTCAGAGGAGTTAATATCTAACCAAAGCCCAGGCTATCACAGATGTTGCTGTAAAGTGCCAGTGAGAAAATTCTATCCCCTTCCTTCAAGATACTCATCCTTTTTCCTATGGCAAGGTCGGTGACCCTTGGGAAATCAGAACCTCTTCAAGAGCCTTAAGTCTTTCTACTCTCTAATATCAGTCCTCCACACAGCTGCTGAAAAATTTTTTATTAAATTTCAGTTCTGACCATGGCACTTCCTTGCTCAGTAAACCCCAGTAGCTCCCTATTTATTTTAGGCTCAAATGTTATTTCATTTTTATCATATTAATTTCTATTTTTAGAATATATATTATTTACACAGCAAGCAGTAAATGTGTATATCTTATAAATAAGTAAATCTTAACATTGAGGATATGCCCATTTTTTTTTTCCTGTCAAGGGGAGTACATGATTTATAAGAATTAGAGACTACTAAACCCTCTTCCGTGCTTATTCTAGTTGTTAGTTGACATTTTCTCTAAATTCAAAGCTAGTTCAAGATAGTTCTACTCTTTGCTCAAGCCAAGATAGATTTTTGTCTGGCCACATTTTGTACTTTGTAGAACTTTCTCTTGTTAGAGAGACAAAAAAGTTAGTGACTTTTATTCCCTTCCTTGAAGATTTCTTATTAAAATCATATTTCTTCCTTGATTCCTAAAATAAGAAAGCCTCTTTACATCTAATCTCTAACTAAGCATTCCACTGGGAGAGATGTTAGTGTGAACCTGAATCTTGTAGAAATTTCTTTCACCAGATTAGAGGATTTAATGGCACTAATCCTGTAGAAGTGTTTCCCTACCTTGTCTTAATCCACTATTTTCTACCCTATTTAGTTTGCCTAGTAGATTGTTAGTTTTTAGCCTTTGGATACTTGACTAATCCTATTGCCCTAGGTGAGACCTAAAACCTTCTATCTTTAAAAGAATGAGCTTTTGAGATCCTTCTCAGAGAGATTGGGAATAGACTCTGAGTGTTCCTCCATAGACTCATCTTTGTAATCATCTTTAATAAACCCTTGTCATCAGAACTAAATTTCTTCCTCAAAGTTATTCCTTCAGATAATGGAGAGTTAACCTAGCTACACTGTTTTCCACAATTTTTTTTTAAACTTTAAGTTTTTATTCTTCTTTTTGTGGCCTAATATTCCCCTCTGTCTGTCAGAGGGTTATTTTTTAATATTAATGCCACTTATTTTAAATATCACATTCATTTCCAAACATACCAAACAGTAATAAACTATATAACAGATAGAAGAGAAGAGAAGAGAAGAGAAGAGAAGAGAAGAGAAGAGAAGAGAAAGAGAAAGAGAAAGAGAAAGAGAAAGAGAAAGAGAAAGAGAAAGAAAAAGAAAAAGAAAAAGAAAAAGAAAGAAAAAGAGAGGAGAGAGAGGGAGGGAAAGAGTGGGTGGGGGAGACAGGAGGGACAGAAAAAGAGAAAATATCCACACAATCAAGATACACATAGACCACATTTGACTTTTTCTGACTTTGAGGTGGAAGATTAGTATCTCTCGGAGGTTCTCGTTTTGATAGATTATAATTTCCTGAAAGAACAGAAGAATGTCAGTGCCCAGGTGTGGGGTCTCAAATTAATCGATGAATCAATAAACGTTTTAAATAGACTGTGTTGAATTCTGGAGATACCAAAAAAAAAAAAAAAAAAAAGATTAAAAACAGTCCTTTCCCTCAAAGGGTTTAAAATCTAATGGAGGAAAGCAACAGGCAAACAAATGTATACATACATACAAGAAAGCTATATATAGAATAAATAGGAAATTATTGACAAAAGGAAGGCACTAAAATTGAGAGATTGAGGAAAGGCTTCCTAGAGAAGGTAAGACATTATGCCAGTAAGGAGAAGGAAGAGCATTCCAGGCAAAGGAACAGAGAAATGTCTGAAGCTGAGAGGCAGAATATCTTGTTTGTGGTTCAGCCAGAAGACCAATAATCTTTTTGTCTTAAGGAAAAAAAGTGTAAGAAGATTGGAAAGGAGGGAGATATGGTATGAAGAGCTTTGAATGCCAAACAAAGCATTTTGTATTTGATCATGGAGGCAATAGAGAGCCAATGATGGATATCACTACTCATACTATTATTTGAATAAACTCAAATTGGCCCTAATTAATGTTGATATACTGGAGAAATTCATTAGTTGTGGGTATACCAAAGACATATTGTCCACCTTCCTGCTTATACCTTTAGTTTCCTTAAAGCATCTCAAATTTATATTGACATAAAACAGAAAAGGAAAATCCTTCCCACCCAGCTCATAGAGGGCCTAATCCTTATAATTGGCTGTAAAGATATTTTCCCCAAAATTTCTTTCATAAAATAACTGAAATGCAATTACCATTTAATATTTGCCATTCAAAATAGCATGATATTTGCCATCTTTGATCTTCACTATCACTTGTTTTTTTAGATCCTATGAGCCTAGATGAAAAGGATCTAGCTATGGTTACTGGTAGGATGGGGCTAATTATTTGGGTTCAAAACCATTCCTAACCATGTAGCCATTTCCAAGTCCTGAACATGACCTTCTACTTTTATAACATCATTGGTATATGCCTCTTTCTTTTTTCTGGCACTGCACTTACTCTGCTATAGACCCTTATCTCCTTATGTCTGGATTATTGAAACAGCCTGCTAGTTAAATTTTTTTGCCTCAAATATCGCTCTACTTCCATCTATCCTTTACGTAACTGTCAAAATGATCTTCTTAAATTACAGGGCTGACCAAATTATCCAACAAAGTTTAGTGACTCCCTATGGCCTACAAGAGCAAATGTGAAGTCCTCTGATTTTTAAGGTATCCCCATAACCTGGACCTTTCCTATGAGTCCAGCCTTCTTAGAATTTATATTCGACACTGGACACTCAGAATGAGCCAGTGACATTGGCTGCTTTGCTGTTCTGCAAATGTGACAATCCATTTTAAGATTCTTAGCATTTTCACTGTTTCTCATGCTGTTCCTCATGCCTGAAACTCTCCCTCCTCATCTTTACCTCCTGCTTTCTCTAGCTTGCTTCCTGTAGAAAGTGACAGTCAAGTCATCAATTTTGTGTTTCCTTAAGATGAAAATATTTGAAAGTTGTTCCTCCACCCCCTACCTCTTGAAAAAGCACCTCTTAGTCAAAAAGAGAAAAGATAGTTTGGCCTTCTAGGTTTTGTAACTGTAGACTTAAAACAAATCAAATGCCAGACTTGAAGAAAAGCAGGATTTTTTTCATATTGCTAGTAGGCTATTTTGATAACCTTAGCCAGTTCAATACTCCCCAACTGCAGAAAGAAAACCTGTGGGGCTCAAAGTATGTTGTTTAAAATGGATTAATTAAAATCTAAAAGGAAGCAAAGAAAAGCTGGGCAGCTTTGAAAATAGTGTATAGTATTTACTATATAAGTTTTCTTGAAATGGAAATGTGTTTTATGTTGAATATTCTCATGTTCTACTGTGTGCGTGGTACTTTTTTCCTTTTTTTTCTTGAAGAGAAAAACACCTCAACAAGATTAGGGTCCCCCTTGTTGGTGTTTGATTTGGAGAAAGAATTTGCATACTCAGTCTCCAAGTTAAGGGACAAATATTTATTATTATTAAGTTCCAAAGGAGTTTTAGCCAACAGTTAGAATTAAGAAGATAATTTTACTGGAAAGAGAAACAAAGATTAGGTTGTTATGCTAATATGATGGCTTAGAGGTACAATTGAGGGGTGGTAGGGATGGGCTACTTGCCATCATTGAGTTCTATAGCTTACTGACCAACAAATTGGCCAGCATCATTTATGGCACTCTCAAGGTCCAGTAGCTGTAGGGTTTCTCAGGCATTGCAGCTTTCTCACAGTCTTCAGAAGGGAAAGAGGGAGATAATGAGAGAGGGATAAAGCAAGGAACCAAGCATTTATTAAGTATTTATTATATGCCAGGTACTGTGGAAAGTACTTTGTAACTATTTGTATCTTATTTGATCCTCACTACAAACTTGGGAAGTAGGTATTATCATTATCTTCATTTTACAGTTAAGAAAAATGAAGCATATAGAGGTTAAATGACTTTTTCATAGTCATGCAGTTATTAAGTGTCTGAGATTAGATTTGAACTCAAATCTATTATACCAACTAGCCACTTCTAGTCAGGTGAAGAGGAATGGAATGCAATTGGACTACTGTTATTCAGTGGTGTCTAACTCTTCTTGGCCCTATTTGGGGTTTTCATGGTAGAGTGGTTGCCATTTCATTCTCCAGCTCATTTTACAGATGAGGAAACTGAGGCAAAAATGGTTAAATGACTTGCCCAGTATCATATAGCTAGTGTCTGAGGCCAGATTTGGACTCAGGAAGATGTCTTTGTGATTTTAAACCCAATATGCTATCCACTGTGTCATCTAATTTTCCATGCCACCTAGTTACCCCACACTATCTAGCTACCCTTAGCAGCTGGACTAGATGACCTTTAGTCTCCATTTCAGCCCTAGAACTGTGGTCCTGTGATTCTGTGCTGCTTCTGATATTTGGCATCCTTAGGAGTTTCTGTATTTGGGCACACAGTGGCTGTACTACAGTAGAAAACATGGAGTTATTTTTTGTGGAGATACTTTCCTTACTATGTCACTTCTGTGTTACCTCACTTAAATCTGAGGCTGACAACAATGACTCCTCAGAAGTTAGGTGACACAGTGGAGAGAGTCCTGGGCCTGGAGTTAGAAGACTTGATCTCAAACACTAGCTGTGTGACCCTGCATAAAACACTTAATCTCCATCTGCCTCAGTTTTCTTAGTTGTAAATTGGGGAAATTATAATAGTACCTATTCTTCAGGGTTGCTGTGTGGATCAAATTAGATAATATTTTAAAGTGCTTAATTAACATAGTGCCTAGAGCTAGATAAATGTTTGTTTTCTTCCCTTTCCCCTCTTTTCCCTTTCATTAGGAAAATTCTGTAATGATGATTCCCTTACCATTACCTGCTACTACCTGTCTCTAAAAGAATTAGCACTAAATAAAATCCCAGGTTATATTCAGTTCAGTTTTTAAATTAAAAAAAAAAAATCCATTCTGACAGTATGGCAATCTCTTGAAAAACCACAGGATAAATAGCTTAGTTCTTATTTTTGTTTGCCTTTGAAGATGTGAACATAGTTTTAATTTCACTTAAAATAAAAATCCTACCTTTGACACTATAATAATTATTGTTATAAATATTTGTTAATAATAATAATGAGAATAATAACATTTCTAAAGCACTTTACATATGCTATATGATCCTCATAACAACCTTGTGAGAAAAGTGAATCATTTTATGGATTGAGAAATTGAAGCTCAGAGAGGGAAAGGGACTTGCCTAGGGCCATTGAGCTAAGTGGTTGAGATTGTTGTTATTTTACTTCTTCTTTACTCCAAGTTCAATATTCTAGCTACTATGCCCCTCACTGTTTTAATCTTTTGTCAGGTTTCATTTTTCTCATTGATTAAAAAGAAAGACAAAAAGGCAGGTATGATATAGTAGATGGAGAGCTGGCCTGAGAATCAAAAAGATTTGGGTTCAAGTTCTGTCTTTGACAAATAATGACTTTGTGATACTTTGCAAGTCATTGAAACTCTTATTGCCAAAATTGGTTCCCTAAGATAATAAATGCAGATGAGATGCCAGTCTGCTTTGGTAGAAGAAATTACTTTGCCAGTGAAATTACAGGTCTGATGATCAAAGGTAAAATAAAAATGTACTTATGTTCAGTTGTGTCAAACTCTTCATGTCCTATTTGGGGTTTTCTTGACAAAGATACAGAAGTAGTTTATCATTTCCTTCTCCAGCAATATATATGAGGAAACTGAAGCAAATAGGATTAAGTGACTTGCCCAGGGTCACTCAACTACTTAAGTATCTAAGATTGATTTGAACTCAGGTCCTCCTGACTTCTGGTCCAGTATATTATGCACTGGAGCCATGATCTTACAGAGTTATTAGCATTTACATGTTAGCACACTATGCTAAGTGCTAGCTAAGGATATAAAGATGAATGCTCTTTGCAAACTTTAAAGTGCTATGATTATCAATAATAATTATTATTATTACTACTATTGATTTCATTCTGTAATTTGGCCATGCCTCTCTGACCCAAATGCCAGGAGAGCTAAAAAAAAGACATTGGGATAGCTTAATGTGTAGTGGTGGTTGGATATAAATAGTGGTGAGCATTTTTTGTTTGTGCAACATAATCCAAATCATTAAATTTGAGACAGTCAAGTTAATCATCTCTTTAAATATCACTAAGAACTTACAGACTGCCTGTCTGCCGCATTGCTGTTCTTTTGCTTGCCAAAAGTCCTAAGTACAGATTTCTGTTTGTTGGGAATTGTGTGTGTGTGTGTGTGTGTGTGTGTGTGTGTGTGTGTGTGTGTGT
>JAJPUD010000435.1:627994-678147 GCA_023553655.1 Myrmecobius fasciatus
TGTGTGTGTGTGTGTGTGTGTGTGTGTGTGTGTGTGTGTGTGTGTGTTTGATGGGCTTGCCTTCTGCTAAGCATGGCTTCTTCCTGTACTCTTTTTAAAAAAAATTCTTTTTTAAACCCTCCTGAGGTTATTGTGAAGTGTGAATTACTGTTGTGGAGAAAGGAATTACTGATACAAGGGACAGCTGGAGCATGTCTGGGGTAACTGTTATGTTGGCATTTACATTTTGATTTTGGACTAAGTCAAAATGGCAAGGAAGCTACGCCCTTTTAATGGCTTGCACATGTGGTCAGGCATTGTATAAGGGAATAATGCTTCCTAGGGTTTGTATTCAGTTTTTTTTTTTTTTTTTTTTTTTTCTGAAGAGGAAGGGTTGGAGGGGTGGGAGGAAGAATTGAATAGGAGTCTTTGTAGATCTAAGCACTTCTTCAATTTTCTTCTGCAGTCCGGCCCCACCACACACAGGCTTTCACTTAGAGATCTGTTTTAAGTATCTCTTATAATGAGAGAAACTGAGCCTTTGTTTCCAAGTCCAAAATGGATCAGCTTGTCCTTTAGAGAGAGAGAGAGAGAGAGAGAGAGAGAGAGAGAGAGAGAGAGAGAGTGTCTTGGCAGTGTAGTTTATACACTTAAGATAATGCAGTGTGTTCAAAAAACTGCACCCAGCATCAGCCTATTTATTGAATATAAACAGAAGCATCCCTTTTGGCTTTGGAAGGGCAGAATGCCGATTTCACAAAGGAAGGTAAAACTATCACTCTTGGTCCTGAAACTTCATGCTTAGAACAACCTTGCCTCACAAGATTGTGTAACTATCCAGACAGTATAATGCGATAATGCACATCAAATATTAATGTGCATCGACACATCCGCTTCTGTGTACATCAGAGCAGCATCGCAGGAAGGAACAAGCCCAGAGATCATTCCCTTAGACTTTCTTGCCCCCCTTTGTTTTCCTATGACCCTTTCTTCTTCCCTCCAAAGCCAAACCAAAGGGAGGTACTGCCTGTTCTCTTCTCTCATGACCAGCTGAAGTCATTCTCTGGCAGCGAAGTGACTGGTGCCCTGACAAGGGGCTATTTAGCTGCAATAAAAAGCCGATTGGCTTAATGTGCAAGCAAGAAAGGAGTGACATTTATTGTTTTCATTTTATGATGCTGTGAACTGAGCAGACTGGGAGCCATGCAGTGGCTTGGGGGAAGGGGAGGGCAGCTCACAGAAGATCGCCAGCGATGAATCCGATTTATATCTCTTCCAATTTCCTACAGCATTATAGCAACAAATGGTTACAATACAACAAATTGTGTTGTTACTGGATTTTATGTAAGGGTGCATAAGCAAGCAAGAATACAACTTTGTAATCTAGAAGTAAATACGGGCTAAATAGGTCAGCAGGGATTGCATTTTGTCCTGGGCAAAGAGCTGCAAATACAGTTTGTCCTTTATCACGCTTTGCATTAGTATATTCTTCCTCCCAACTATTAACATCCATCCCATATCCTGCATAATATTCTACTGCTACCACACCTAGACGGGAAGGAAACGATAGAGCTTTGTTTATATAATTCAGAGTCAACTCAATTTAAAAATACATCTTTAAAAACAGAGGTCAAAAATCAACAGGCACTGATTGAGAACAACTACCCATATTTCCCACACACATTTTTCTATCCCTAAAACCACTTTCTGTAAAAGACACAAATACTGACCTTTCTCTCCATAAATAATAACATCCTAAGTCAAAAAATCGGGGTTCACAAGAAATGTGTTTCTACCATGACTTCATTTCTGAATTATGAGTCTACATTTAATATATCAATTTCCATGGTTAGTCGCTATGTACCTACTCAAGACCACTTCAGAACACTTTCTTCTTAGAACCTTAGAGTATGATGGATTTCCTAATCTCATACAGTAATGCTTCCCCACTTGGGGCTTTGTCTCTCCACCATAGACTTAATCAGTAACTTCAGAGTTGGTGATATGCCCCTCTCTCAATATCCCCTAATCAATAATTCAAACGTTCAATAAGATTCTTGAAATTGAAATTGAACACACAATAAATAATCCCAGAAAAGTAGACATCATTTAAAAAGAACAATAGACACACAGTCACCAACATATCATCCAATAAAGATTGAAGACTCGACTTCTTAGTAATTGTCAAAGCATTTCCTCTGGATCAATTATTTAGTCCTGAATGGGTAAATTTCTGATCACCTCCCTTTGCCTAAGCTTTAGCCCCTTTGTGTTACATTAGGTAGCCATGTCCCTCATCTATTCCTCATTTGTTCATCTTTTTCTATCTCATATATATCTCCTCTTCAACCAGCTAGCTTCTGCCCCCGGTGGTTATAGGAAATTAAGTATGCAATGGATATAATTTAGCAAATTCAGTTGTATGAAGGGCTGTTGATGACATTCTGCCAAGTTAGCCAGTATTTGTTTGGTTTTAAATTGTCCCTGACCTTGGGCACCAACAATAAAAAGGGGGGATTAAAGTATACTGATCTTAAAACATACTCTTAGAAGTAATAGGGGGAATCTTAGTGAAATTCTATTACATAAAGATGGAGTAGAACTACAACTTTAGAGTGTATACAAAACTGAATGGTTTTAAGTCCCATTGATATCTAAAGTCCTCTGACATGGAAGGAATCCTCTGACACATTATCCACTCCCCCTAGGGATGTCATATCATTTTTTGACCATTCCTCTCTAATTATGATCCTCTTTAGCAGATTTATTTCATTAAAATTGTTTATACAAACACGTTTTAAAAATCTGCATACAGATTTTTAGAATTTGGTTTGAGAAGTATTTTTCAACCCCTGCTATGTTCCACTGTGAGAAGTGAGAAGTGATTCGCATATGTAGTATGCATTTAATGGAAATCGTTCATTATCTTTCCCTAAATTTAGACTTACACATCAAATGCCCAAGACATCATAAAAAGAAGAGCAAATCTTATGGCATAGAAAAATTGAAATACTGTGTTGATTAAGTTCAGTTCGTAGTAAGGTGGGCAACAGGTAAGAGCTTGGGAAATGCTTACAATTTGCTCCATTTTATAACTCTTTGTTAAACCAACTGTAGGAAATTCTGCCCATTTTATGATAGTAGAAAAGAACCCCATTGATAAAGAAATCTAAAAATGTTATATTACACTTATAATAAAGCCTCCACACAAAAGTAGATTTTTTTTTCTGAAATAAAATAATTTAAACAATTGGCCATCGTTCTCTTGAAAGCTTTCCCCTATCCCATCCATGTATTCAGTTCATCTGGAGGAGATACTTTCTAAGGTTCTAATTTATTTTTAATAGTGCTCTTAAATACCACATAGTTTCTCATTATCTCCAGTGAAATCAAAGTACCAATCTCACTTTTAACAAGAAAGATATGTCATGGTTCTGTATATCTATAAGCAACAGCAACATTCATCAAAAGGCTTGCAGACATCTGGTGGGCTCTCAGCAACAAGAAGAAATATAAACTCATGGATTGTCAGTCATACCTTTGATATTCCCAACTAAAAAATCCAAAGTTTTGGTTTCCTAAAATATCCAAAAGGGTTAATTATATTCATAGTACCTATCTCACAGAATTGTTCTGAGGCTCAAAGGTAATTATATGCAAAACATATTGCTCTTGCTCATGCACGGAATGCAAAACAGATTTGAATTTAGGATTTTTGTTTCTGTCTCCATTTTTTGGTGTTTGCTTGGGGTTTTTTTTGTTTTTTTTTTTATTTTGTTGTTTCAGTTTACTAATGAATCCTTCAATTCTATACCTTTGCACTGGCTTTCTCCCATGACAACCCTCTTTATTTCTCCATCATAAAATCCATTCATTCCTTTAGCTCAAATACCTTACTGTAGGCAGATAGGTGGCTCAGTGGGTAGATTTCTAGTCCTATAGTCAGGAAGATAAATTCAAATATGACCTCAGACACTTACCTGGGCTAGAAACTTAACCCTGTTTGGAAAAGTTTCCTCATCTGTAAAATGAGCTGGAAAAGGAAATGGCAAACCATTCTTTGTGTGGTGTCTTCATTCCTTAACAATTGGCATGTATATTGTGTCTGGAAGGAATAAAATGCAATATAACATGAAAAGGCTATGTGCCAGAGACTATGATTCAAGAAACAAACACCACTTCTCTATTAGTAGTAACTATTGATCAGGCAGCTAAGTGGCACAGTGGATAGAATACAGGCCTAGAGCCAGAAAGATGTGAGTTCAGACACTTATTAGCTTTGTGATCCTGGGTGATTTGTTTCTCTTAGTTTTCAACTGAACTGTGAATTGATCCTGTTAGCCATCAGATTGCCAAGGCTTGCTAACTTGCTCCATGGATATGAACACAAGGATTAAAAACTTTCTTTCTCCAGCAGCCTTGCAAGTAGGAGTCTATGACTTAAATCAACTTCAAAGATAAAAGATATAAACGTGGCCCATAGTCACCCATTCAGAATGATCTTATGTAATTTACCATTTAGATCAGTTACGTGAAGAAAGGTATAGATGATATGGCTAATAGGATGGCTAACTGACAAACTCAAGAAAAATATATATGTTAAAAGGTTGTGCTGAATCCAATAAAAAAATTCCATATAGTAAAGTGTACAGTTTTACACTAACTTGGGTTTCTGAGCTTAAGTGTACAATTTTACACTTAAGGTAAACCCAAGTTTACACTTAAGAAACCCAAGTTCTCAAGTATATTAAAGTAAAGTATGAGAATTTGTCTGAAAAATATCTAGAGGCATTAGTGAACTGCAAGCTCTACATGAGCTAATAGTGTGATAGGACATTCAGAAATGCTAATGTGATCTTAGCCTCCATTAAAGAAGGTGTTACGGCCAGGACAAGGGATATGATTGTAGAATTTTGCTCTGACCTGGTCAGACTACCTCTGGGTTATGATGTTCCATTCTGGGTGACATATTTGGGAAATAATATGGAGAAGCTGGAGGTCATTCAGAGGAAGAGAACAGGATGATAAAATGCCTCAAAATTATATGGTATTGAGATCAGTTGAAGGAAGGAAGGATGTTTTGCCAAAACAAAAGTACAATATTCATCTTTTAAGTATTTGAAGGCCTGGTATATGGAAGAAAGAATATGCTAATTCTGCTGCAGTCTCAGTGGGCAGAACTAAGAGCATTGACAGAAGTTGTAGAGATGAAAATTTAATCAAAGTTTGAGGAAAAACTTCCTGACAAATCAGAGCTATATAAAAGCAGAATAGACATTTCAGGAAGAAGTAAACTCCTCTCAAGAGTTTACATATGAAGATTGGATAATATACTCATTGAATTAGTTGTATATGAGATTTTGGGTTCAGCATCAGGTTGATAGTATATGAGTGCCCTTCCAAATCTTAGATTTTTTTTATTCTGTGGAGTCAAATGGTAGTCTCTTTGATAACATATTTCTGATTTTGGCATCAGGAAGACACATAGAGGAACAGAGATATAGAGCAAGAGAGTGAGAGCAAGAGAGTGAAAGGAGGAGGAAGAAAAGGAGAAGGAGGAATAGAAAGAAAAAGAGGAAGAGGAGGAGGAGGAGGAGGAGATAGGGAGCTGAAAAATTCATTTCAGGCAGGCAAGAAAGCCTTTGTTAAGATATAGGAAAACACAGGGAAGGAGATGACATGTAGAACTCAGGAATGTCTACTAATCTACTTTGATTAGACTCTATTATATATGAAGAAGAGTAATGTGAAATATTATGGTTTGATTAACTTTTCCCTTCCCCTCTTACTCCTTCCTGATCTTCTCATGACCCCCTTTGGAGCAGGAAAGGAAATTTGTTCACCTAACTTGTCTGGTCCCTTAAGTTCACTTGTTCCTTTGATCATTTCAATCAAGTTTGTTTTGTTTAGGCCTTTTTCTTCTATTTCCAATCTCAGTTTTCACAGTAACTGTCCAAGAAAAAATAGTTATATTAAACATCCCAACATTAAATATTTAAAAAGTTAAGAGTGTTGAACTTAAAAGTATCGAACAATAGTTTTGAAGCCTTACCCAGGCAATTATTTAGCTAGATGACCCTGCACAAGTCACTTACCCTTGTCTACTTCAGTTTTCTCATCAGTAAAATGGGAGTAATAATAGGACCTATCTGCTAGGCTTGTTGTGAGTATAAAATGAGATAATGTATACAAGGTGCTATGTAAATATTTCTATATACAATATCTCTTTCTTTTTTCAAGACAGCCTGATCCAATTTCTAAACCATTTCAAGGTTACAACAGTGGATAGAGAATTAGACCTATAGTCAAGAAGATCTAAGTTCAAATCTACATCAAATACTTATTAGCTATATGATCCCAAGCAAGTCACAACCTCTGTTTGCCTCAGTTTTCTCATCTGTAAAATGTGATAACATTTGTAAAATGCTTAGTACAATGCCTAACATATAGTAGACTAGAAATGCTTACTCTCTTCCTTTTCCCTTTCCCATATTTTCAAAAGATCCACCCTAAGCCTAAGCTTAAAGAGTAGAAATTTTGCATAAGGTTATTCTTCAAACCTGAAAAATAATATACCTTTAACATTTGTAAGGCATATACCCAGTATATACTCACTTAACTATGAATATTGTCTTTTTAAAATAAGCAATATAAAATGTTTAAAATCATTAAAATGATGGAGGGGGCAATCTCTTACGAAAAGGATTTTAAAATAACTATGTGCAAGGCATAGGGAATTTTTTTCTCTCACAATATTGCCAGTTTACTTTAAAATTAAACAATATTTTAAAAAATAAAAGGAGACATTTATTTTGCCCTCAAGGTGTTAGCATACTACACAATATGTTGTTGAGGCCACTGGGACAGTTGCAATCCAGATGAAGGTTAAATTATAATTGGTACTTTGAATTGTAAAGGGGAAGCAAAGGTGAAATTTTAATGCTGTTTTTATGATATTTTTGTTGAAAACTTAATAAAGAAGGTTTTGAAAAATGGATGAGAATTAGAGATCAACTTTCAGGGTCTTCTGTGGTGGATTAGACAGGCAGGTCCATTAGCATTACTTACCATGAAGCAATAGGTAAGTAGCTTCACCAACATAAACACAGACATGGGCAAATGCATTTTCAAAAATAACTTTATTGTCTTTGAATGTTGCAGATAATTTCAGGTTCCCAAACAATAGGAAGCCTAGTTACTATATCATTATTATCCTTGAATCTAACCCTGCCATAAAGCCATCCTCTCCCTGTTGTAATTTGTTTATGAGGAAGGATGCAAACAAAGACATTGGGTACTTGAGTGCATTTTTGCTAGGACACTCCTCCCATAAACAATGTTTTCCTCTATATGGGTCAAAGAATACTCAATTGTTCATCTTCTGCACACTACAAGGCCCAAGATTCTTTCAGAGCACTTCATTATGTGCTATTATAAGAATGAAAATCTTTGCATGCTCTTCTAATAAGCCTGGGACTATGTGATTTCTAACTTTTTTGATTAATAGAGTCCATTTCAAAAGTCATTCATTCATATGCCAGCACCCTGAGAAAATCCCTATTTTGTTTTTCTTTTTTTATATTAAATGAAGACATAGCTAGATAGGTAACATATGGAACCATAGCATTTAGAGCTGGAAGAGACTAGAGGTAATTAAACCCATTTTAAAACCAAGGAAACTGAGGTACAAAAACAGTGTTACTTATCTAATTCACACATTAATAAGTATAATTTGAACTTCTGAATCCAGATCTAATCCATTTAAATTTAGTTAAAGAACTACTTATTAAATGTTTATTAAGACACAACAACTCTATATAAGGTAGTATATTCATACTACATCACTTTATCCTGGAAGAACCAATCACTCCAAAATCCAACAGATAGCAGCATACCATCTGATATAGTGGACAAAATATTGAATGTTAAAGCAGGAGACCTGGATTCTAGTCCCTGCTCAGTTACAGATAGGATGACTTTTATTTACCAATAAATTGAGGAGGGGGACCCACTGAGCAAATGGAGAGAGAATAGATCATCATCTATTCTAGTTCTAGCATTCTATACCATCGTGAAAATATCAAAGAATCCAAAGAGCAAATTAAAAAAAATTAATACATTTCATATGTTATAATCATCATCCCAGAGGAAGGAAGCAACTCTGAAAACAAATTTGCAAAGCTATTTTTACATGAACACTATTTAAAAAATTGTTCACTCATTACGATGGAGCTATCTTTTTCCTTCCGTAAGCCCGGAACTTAAATCAAAGTTCATTTCCTGGTATACAATGTGACTGTAATTTTTATTATTTAAATTGTTTAGCTAAAATCAGCACAGACTTTCTCGTTGATGGATTTGCTAGCTTGGCTTCTCTTCAGGACATTCTAATAGCATTTAAATGTTGGGTGGTACCATCTGTAATCTGAAGGGGCAATTTCTGAGTAATTCATTTAAGTGAAGAATTCCCAGTTTCCCAACATTGATTCTAATGAAGATAAGTTTAGTAATATTTTAGATGTTTTATAGTTTAAGAATTCTATGATGAAAGGCAAAAGAACAACATTGTTTCTTTTCCAAATGTCTCTTTTTTAGTTAAAATTCTGTGTTTGGCAGGTGACAATATAAAAGACAATTTATTCCTTATACTGTTTGGGAGTATTTGGGGATGGTGGGTGGTTCAGTGGATGGAGTGCAGAAAGTGGAATTAAATCCTGCCTCAGATACATATTAGCTGTTGTGGCCCTCAGCAAATCAGTTAAACTTTTAGCTTCAGGCTTTTTCATCTATAAAATGGGGGTAATTACATCTACTAGGCAGAGTTATATATGGTGTGAGATTTAAATGAGATAATATTTGTAAAATGCTTTGCAAATCTTAAAGTGTTATGTAAATTCTGTTGGTAAAAACATCTGACTTTGTTAGTCATTTAACAGAGCAGTCAAGAAATATGTCTGCTTAATTTATATGTTTATTTTTATTTTATTTTAAATATAAGCTCATTTTAGATTGTAGCAGAATTTTTCACTTAGCATCATCTCCAGAAAATTAAATTCCTAAACTTATCTGGGTTGTGAGAAAAAATCCAAGCATGGTTACAGTAATCCTTCTTCTTGGCCAGCCCAATAATTCTGTTATCATAATGGCAGTATAGATAGAAAGGTCACTTAGTATTTCAAGGGGCCTTGCATTTGGAAGCATTATTAAATCATTTTAATAAAACAGCTACAATGAATTGAAAATCAGGTCTCAGCATTTCTCAAACAATACTAGATGTCTGAAGACTGTATTACAATTACTGTAACCTTGGAATATGAAAGACAAAGAGAGGGCGTGGGGGGGGGATACAACAATAATTCTCTAATTTTAGAAAAAAAAATTGCCCATTTTTCTTTCATTCCTTTTATAATTTTAAAAGTAACTCTGCCACCCATATGTGTAGTACCAATATAATCCAACCAGTGCTAAAATGAGATTTGTTGAGTTAACTGGAAGAATAGGTCAGTTACTCTTGTTTCCACAACATAAATATTTTCCTTTTTATCTAAGATTCCAAAATTATGCTGGATTCAAATAAGCAACTGTATAGACACTTAGAATTTCTGCGACTGCAAGGAAGTCAGTTAATTTTTCTGGCACTCAGTTTTCTTATCTGTAAAATGAACAGATTAAATTGCCCCTGAGGGCCCATTCCAGTTCTAAATGTATAATCCTTTGATCCTGTGTTTGCAATTGTTGAAAAGAATACAGTAGCTAACAGAAACAAAATGAGAAAACACTGGTAATATAAATTAACATTTAGTTTATAGTCATTAACTGTCAAAATATGTTATCAAATTATTTTGAAGTTCCATTGTCTTGTATCTTATCTAAATATCTGAAAGAACTACTTCTAATTTCAAGATTTCTCAATGGCATCTCCATTGTTCTTGGAGACATTTTTGATCCTTTTTTGATCCAGTCAATTGCTTCTGTTATTCTGTAATTCTGTTAATTATACCTTCAAATTATTACTCATATTCATCTCACTGTTACAAGTTCAACCCTCCTGTCATCGTTTGCTCAGTTTACTTTAATACTCTCCTAGATCTCCTTCTGCCTCCATTTTCCCCCTTCAGTTCCATTATCCTTCAGCCAACAGTCGTTTCAACTAGCAAGTCATGTTAATTTTCGAAAAGCCTTTAGTGGTTTCCCATGATGTAGCAAATAAAATACAAATTCCTTAGCCTGACATTTAGAAGGCTCTATAATCTGACCCCAACCTATCTTTCCAACCTGATTTTTATATGACTATGCTCTAGACAGAGGCTTTTTAAACTTTTTCTACTTGTACCCCTTTTCACCTGAAATATTTAACATGATCCCAGGTATATATGAATATATATATATGGCATAAAAATCACACATTTACTGATGATAAATCATAATTTCATAACCCCCATATTCAGTTATATGACTGCATATGGGGGTCATGACCCACAATTTAAGAAACTTTACTCTAGCCACTCTATTCTGATATTACTTCACCTCTCAATCTTTTTACACCCCATTTCCCATTTTTGAAACATACCTGCCAAACCTAACTGTTGATATGCTTTCCCTTCAGATATGCTTTTCCTATAGCTTAGGAGAAGTGCTTGCATTTTCCTGTAACTGTTTTAGGCCACTAGGGCCTCTTCGATAAACTTTAATCATTTTCTAACCTGAATCAGAGATATTTTTTATATATCTTATTATCTTAATAGGTTTTAAAGTTTGTTTCATTTTTGTCTTCCCAGTATGTAGTATAAATATTAAGAAGTTAATAAATGTGTGTTGAAATGAATTGAAACCTATTGGGTTGGCTAACAATCATTGAAGGGGTTTTTTTTTTGGTTGTTTTGTTTTCTGTTAAAGGTTATCTGGTAAGAGCATGAAGACACAAAGTGTTTAAACAACACTTATAGCTTGACAGAATTTGAGTTGACTGAATTAAACTGTTAGTATGCAGGTAGAGTCTTACTGACTTTTCTAAGAAACTTTTCTAACAAACAGAAAGTATTCCAAGAAACACTTGACAAAATATGAATATCATATGCATTGAAATTCTTTCCTGGATTGAAATGGTTAAATATCCAAAAACTTTGGCTTCAGGAAATATGAATTTCTAGAAAGAAAAATGATGATTTCTAACCATTCTGGTAACAATATTTTTCTGACTGACATCAGTGGCTTCTCAGGTCAGGTACATTACTGTTTTGTAGTTTGGATTAGAGTTGATGAGGCATGAAGTTAAATGGGCATTAGTCATTTCATTAAGTATCTTTTGCAGATAGCTATAATGGAGTTTTACCTTGCTCTGGTCAAAGTGTAGTATTAAATAAAATTTCAAGAGCAAATGACCCTTGACCAATCTAGTCTAATTATAAATTGTTAATAAACAAAAGTGGCATGCATGTATTCATAGCTAATTAGAATGTGTTGAACCACTATAAAAATTGCCCTCTAAGGTTCCCTGTGGCCAATGCTTCCATGTATGCTCAGTATAATAAACTTCCTTAATATTATCCTCACCATGAAACCAACTAGATTATTAAGAATCATTTTAAATACTGGGGATGTTTTTCTAAGGAGAAAAAAATATCTGAACTAGTGATCACATTTTAGTCAGTGCTACATATTTTAGTATAGCCACACCAAGGATTTTCCATTGCCCCTACTCATACATTTCTGGTAGGGGAAGGTAAACATATACATAGATAGATAGATATAGATAAATAGATATGTATAGATATATACATATACATACATATGTATATGTGTATATAAATACACATAATGAAAATATAATATGGTTTGTAAGTTTCAGACTATCCTGATGTCTTACATTACATCATTAGACTATATTATAATGCCCTTCAAATAAGATAAATTTGAACTCAAATTTCACAAGAAAAAAAAAGCCTAAGTGGTAGGATCTCAGAATACTATAGGTCTAATGTCATTGATGAATGGAGATAGAAAGATCTGAAAAACATTCCTTTGATTGGCAACATGAGGAAGGAATCCTGGTGCTTCTTATATCTTCCGTAGGGGGAAAAAATAGTTTTGTTTTAAACTTAAGTGGGTACCTATTACCTAAATAATGTTGCCTGTGCTGTCAATCTTCATTTATTGTTTTATTTATTAATTGTTTTCTTCCTAAACCAAATGAGAAAGTGTCTTGGTACTTATGAACCCCTCAGGCTGAATTTTTTTTATCAGTATAATAATCATCCTGTATCCCCAGATTCCTTAAAATCTCTGCTAAAATTTTCCCTTCTATAAGGTTTTCCCATTCCTCTTCAATGCTAATGCCTTTCCTCTGGGATTACTTCCAATTAATTTGTATGTATCTTAAACATACATAGTTGCTTGCATATTGTCCCCTCCATTGGACTGTGAGCTCCTTGAAGGTATGTACTAGAAGTTTTTCTTTACTTGTTTTTTGTTGCCTTTATTTATCTACCCACACAGTGCAGCAGCTAGAATGTAGTGTGTGCTTAAAAGATATTTGTTAATTGACTTGTTTTTATTTGACTATCTCAAAGGGTGTTTGTGATTATCATAAAGAGTGATGTATGCATAACACTTTAGTAAACCACAAAAAGCAACAAGGCTAAATAAAAAAAACATAGATTATATGGTAATTAGCAGTGGTAGCTGTCCACCATTATTATATGATTGTTTTATTATTCTTTTAAAAGCCATCTCTTGAAAAAAATGGTAGCTTCTTGTTTAGAATGACTGAATTCAGAAACATTTTTATAATTTTTTTCAAGCTTTTTATTTTTCAAAATATATGCAAGTTAGTTTTGCATCCTTGCAAAAGCTTGTGTTCCAAATTTTTCTCCTTCCCTCACCACATCCTCCCTCCCCTAGATAGCAAGTAATCAATATAGGTTAAACGCACAATTCTTCTAAGACATTTTAACAACAACAACAAAAAATTGTCTTAAGCAGACCTACTTTGAATACCAAACATTACAGCTTTACAGAGAGAGTCATATTTGAAAAAGAAAGTAATGGGTCCAGACCATTGGAAAGAGTCAGAAGTAATCATAAACTTCAACAGATAAAATTTCCATCATAGTCAGTTTTAGAATAAAAATTCTCTACTCCATGCACTATTCAAGAGAGGGAAATGTTTTGCTGAATATGCAGCAAAGTAGACAGAGGTCAGAATTACTCTCAGCATCCCTACAGCCCTAGTAGCCCTTGGATAGCTTGAGTAAAATGCTGAGACTATACAATCCAGACCACCACAAGGCATTGTCATGGTTCCTCAGTCAGCAAAAATAATTCCTCTGAAGTCAGGGGAACCTTTTCATACATATTTTAGGATCCTGTAGCCATGAATTCAAAACTAGAAGGAACCTTAGAGGTCATCTAGTTCAACCCTTCCATTTAAGAAGCTCTGACCATCAAGAGTTAAAGGACTTTTCCAAGGTGACTCAAGATTATCTGTTAGCAGAGCTGAGTGTGAACCAGTTTCTCATTTTCTAATACCTGTACTCTCTCATTGCACCATTCCTTTATTTATTTTATTTTTTTTCAAATGAGGGCTTTACTTTGTTCTGAATTATTTCTTAGATCCTCTATAGACTATAGATCTGTAAGACATCTCTGTTTGGCAGATCATCTTTCACAATTTACCTCAAAGCTGTCTTTCCAGAATT
Organism: Myrmecobius fasciatus; assembly: GCA_023553655.1. Taxonomy (NCBI): domain Eukaryota; kingdom Metazoa; phylum Chordata; class Mammalia; order Dasyuromorphia; family Myrmecobiidae; genus Myrmecobius; species Myrmecobius fasciatus. The sequence continues at coordinate 641,671 of JAJPUD010000435.1, forward strand.
AAACACACTACAGAGTTCAGTCCCACTGCTGTTTTGGGGACTTCTCACATAAGATACACTGTTCTTTCCTTCATGCCTAGATAGAAGCTATCCCCAATTCCTTGAATGTATTCCCTCCTTACCTCTGGATCTTACAATTTATGTATCATCTCTTTATATGAAGCCTTTTCTGATCTCTTCAGTTACTACTTATGTGGTTGAAGTAGCAAATGATGTGGAGATTAAGGTAGCACCAAGTGTTAAGGCACCAAATGTTAGAGTTTGGTCAGGTAAAGCATTCACAATGACTATTCTCTTTGGCAAAAGGTAGGTTTACTTAGGAGAAGAGGTTATAGATGAAATGAATAAATACGATACTAGGAATAGTAAATATGAAACAGAGTTGGGAGAGTACATAGCAAGAAAAGGTTTTAATAGTTAATGATGGAAAAGACAAGTTCTTTAGTGGAACTCACAATTACTCAGGAGAAAGGACATGAGGTTGGGGCATGCCTTTAGCTGGAGATGGAGGAGAGACACCATGAAGCATAGTGGGAGGATGAGAGGAGAGACACCATATAATATAGGGGAGGAAGCAGAGAAAAACAGCAGGAGGCAGAGTGCTACGCTAGACTGACCCAAAGAGGTTCAGCCAGAATGGTGTGGACCAGAAGCAGATTTATAGGGGAAATTTAGCCTCAGGGACATGACTGGAATTTCTTGACTGGATCCAGCAAGGTGGGGTTGCCCACAGCCTCTACAGAGGATGGGCCTCAGGGGGTTGACATAACTTGAGTTTCTGACTGGATAACCTCCACAGAGGGTGGGACCACTAGGCTAAACCCGATTCCTTTAAGTGCCCTGCCCCAGGGAGCAATTCCATCAATATTTCATTCTTTCTAAGCTAGATACATTCAGAACCTCATCATTAATGTTTCTCTCCCCCACCCCCCTAGTTACTCTATATTTATTTTGCATATATTTAAATGTACATACGCTATTTCCCATGTAAGAATGAGAGTGCTATTAGTACCAGGCTTGCTTCAGTCTAACCTTTATATTCCAAGCACTTGGCACAAAATAGGCACTTGATAAATGCTTGTTGATTGATTACTGTTAAGATGAGGGTATCTGATAATAAAACCCAATAATAGTCATCATCCAGTCACATTTATAGTATTGAATAAGGAGCAAAGCTAAAGTACTGCTAGGCTAAAAGAGAGCTTTTTCTTAACTTTGTTTTACTAGAGGCAAACCCAGTTGTCTAGAATTCTCAGGAACTCTTCATTTAAATGGAAACAACAATGTTACTGGAGAGTCAAAATGTTCTTTCTGTTTCTGCTTCATAACTAAACATGCAAGTGTGACATTGAGACAATAAATTGATAACCATTTCCTCTAATGGTTTTGACTTAGCCTATAACTAAGAAAGCCTATGGAAAAGTCAGGTTTACCAATGATCACAATGGCTAGATTACCCAATTGCCTTTGCTAACTGCTTTTATATTCCTGAAATGAAATCGATTTGTTGATATATTTGGAAGTCAGCACCATGATAATCAAATGATCAAATTACTTAAAATTAGATGGAAAGCCTGTTTTATTGGCAGGATCTGAAAACAGACACTAACTTTCAATCATTTCCTACCACTGTAGTAAACACTGAGTCATGCTTTTCATTCCAAAAGATGGAAAATAATGAGTAGCCCAGTCACTGAGGGGAATATGGTTTAAGTAGCTATTAAAAAAGAATGGGTTGGTTGAGTTTTCACCCTGGAGACAGCAACTCTGACATATGAGGATCACAGCAGAGAACTGAGTGAAATGGGAATCATATGGTTTTCAATGCTATATAAGAACAGGATAATGAAGGAGCTAATTGTATATGCTTTTAGCCTAAGGCTCTGAAGCAATGGGGGCTCTAGACATTCATACTAATTACAGAAGAGTGTCCCATGGAAGACTGAGCACATCATCATGTTTAAAATAGACTTTCTTACCTAGAAGAAACATTATATAAGTAACTATTTAATGATTTTTCCTTCCTTTCCCCAAAAGCACCTGAAAATGTTGTGTTCTTTTTTTCAAATATGTCCTTAATATATATTGTACCAAAATTAGCATTTCCATACTTTAGACTCAGTTTCAGTCTGTGATTCTAAGATCATAAACTAATTTTTGGAGAGTTTTTTCCCCCTTTTTTAAGATAACTTAGTTTTTCCAGGTTATTCAAATGCAAAGTTGCAGTTGTTCCTGAAATGACCTATTTCTTTTTATACTCCCAAAGCTGGCCAAAGGCTGTGTCTAAACAATCAAATTATGTAGGGATTTGAAGTAATTATCTTGGTAATTCAAAAAGGAAATGTCTTTTTCTTTATTCTCTGAATGATTTGACAAAAGATTATCTCATTTTTAAAGAGTGTCTCCTCAGTTCACCACCCCATTGCAAATGAAAGTTCATTATTTAGATTGTCTAGGAGATGCTAGCTAAAATAACATGTTGAAAAAGAAAAAAAAAAATCAGTCAGACCAGTCCTTGGTGTCATATAGACAACAAACAAATAATTCAATGTGATTCAATATGCATTTATTAATTCTAGCTGTGCCACAATCACTGAGAGAGGTATTGGGGTACCAGAGATAAAAGACTAAAGCAAATATTTCTAGCTCTCAAGGATCTTACTCTCCATTGCAAGGATAAATAAATACAAAATAAACACAGTCATTTCAGAGCAACAATAACTGGGGCAGAATCAGGAAAAGACTCCAGTGACTAAGTAGATCTCATTATCATTCAACTATCACTGGGTAACTGAAACTATGCTTTAAAAAAAAGATAACAGTTTTTTTGCACACTATCGGTGCATAATGAATGATTACAAAATTGAATGGAATCTACAGATTTGGTAAAACAGTTTAATGAGCCTCTTGTCCTAAATTCAGTTTCATTCTTTAATTTTCTTCATGATTATGGGCAAGTAATTTCACCATTTTCCCCCTGTAACCTCATTTCTCAATTTGTAATTAGAACCTAATTTTTCCTCAATATAACATTTTGAGTCCCTGAGGTCCTAAGCAACTTTACTCTAAAAGATCTATTTGAACTTGTCATATCTAGTACATTTTCACCACATTCTTGTAACTTGTAGAATAGGGGGTGGAGAAGGAAATTGTTTCAAAGAGGAGCAAAGCAGTACATGGACAGTAATTTAGAAAATGTTGCAAAACCAGGCAAATGGTACCATAGAATGTTATATTTAAAATATGCCAAACTATCATACTGTGAAGAAGTCCTATCAAATATAGTTCACTAGGAGAAATTCATAGTGACCTAAGTAGCTTTTTGCTGCTCATATTCCTGCCTTTGAATGTACCTTATAATTGTCTTAGGACAGTGAAGTGGAACAATGAATAGAGTGCCAGGGCTGCAGTTCAGAAAACTCATCTTTGGACTTCCAATTTGGCCTCAACACTTAGCTGTGTGACTCTGAGCAAGTCACTAAATCATTTTTTGCCTTAGTTTTCTCATCTATAAAATGAGCTAGAGAAGGAAATGGCAAATCACTGCATTATCTTTGGCAAAACAAACAAACAAACCCAGATAGAGTCACAAAGAGACAAGAGATGACTGAAATCACTGAACAACATCATAATTGTCTTTAAAAGTTTCCACAATATCAGATTTCCATGTGTCATCCAATAGTTAGGACAGTTATAGATCCAAGGCTATCTAATGATTTAAGCAAAACTCTCACCCTGGGAAATGAAAGTAGTGATTATTGGGAGCCACTTTGATTTTATGTAATTCAGTTCACTTTTGTGCATGAGGAAGAGTTGAGACTAATAAAATACTCCTTAAGACAGTTTGGTGAAAACATAGTTCAAAATCCTGCTGTTCTCCTTGTATCTAGGCTTCCCTAGGCTTGGCCCTAGGTCTTTGATAGTCCTAGATAAAATAAAGGGTCATACGCAGGCAATTTAACCATATTGTGCTACAGTTTTCCAAGTATAAAATTAAGAAGTTAGACTAGATCTATAAGATTCTTTCAACTTCTGAAACACTAATCTCAAAGCTCTTTGATTTTTTTTTTATCATTTGTTTTTTGTTTTGTTTTGTTTTGTTTTTTTAACATCCTTCAAGTTATTGATTTCTAGTGAATAGACATTTGGGAAAGTTAAAAGGCTCATTTTTCTGAGCCTCAATTTCCTCATCTATAAAGTAGACATGATACTTTCATAGGTTTTTGTGAGAAAAAACATTTTGCTTTCAAATCTATATAAATGTGAATTTTCATCATCTTTGCTCAGATCTACTCCTTTCTTTCAGAACAAACTTTCACCTTTCCTGTTCAATCTTTGTGCCCTTCTGCACTATTATGATATCATTTTTGTTTTTACTATTCTAATTCCCCTCTTGGGTGTACTGAATAATTCCCATGATCTTTTTAGTTCAAAATCTATGCTCTCTGCAGTAAGAGGTGTCAAGTTAAGTAATTTTAGGGAGCAGACCAGTAGAATATGGAAAAAAAAATAGTTCAAAGATCATTACAAGTAAGAATAGTGTGATGATGAAAATAAAAAAAATTCCAAGCACCAAGCTAATAGCCTTCTCATAATATAATAATACTGATAAAAATTGATATGCATAGGGCACTTGAAATGTCACAAAACATTTTACATTTATTATCTCATTTAATCCTCATTAGACACTTATGAGTTAAGCACTACTGGTACATTTTTTTCCCATTTTACAGATGGGAAAAAGGAGGTTCAGGGAGGCTAAGCGACATGCCCATAATCACAATTACTAAGTATCTGAGGCACTATGTTATTCATAGCAAATAATGTTAATTTCAGTATAACATTTGCCACTAGGACTAGGAAAAATTTATGGGTTGCTTTTTTGTTTGTTGTTGATGAGTCTTTGATCCATCTGTACAAATACCTTGTTTTACAACATAGAACATGTTCAAGGAGAAACTGAGAGCATCTATACCTCATGTCAAAATCAGAAATAATAAAGGAAATAAGAAACATTAGCCAATTTTAGAGGCAAAAAAAAAAAAAAAAAAAAAAAAAAAAAAACTAATCAATAGCTACAAGCCAGTGAATAAAGGGGAGGCAAAGGTACAGTCCAGTAAGCAAATCAGCCTGGAGATAGGCAGGTCTGCAGAGGAGTCTTCAGGAAGGGAAGACATATCCATAAGTGATCAAAAGAATGATTTGGAACCATCCAAGGTTATGATAAAGGATGTGATGTGATCATAGCAGATTATCTTTGCCATACTGGAATCATTCTATTCTTGAAATGTTTTTTTTCTTTCTCATCTCTGTCTTTTGGCTTCAAATCTTAACTAAAATACCACCTTTTACAGGAAGTCTTTCCCAATCTCTCTAAATGCTAGTGACTTCTTTCTGAAAAAACAAAAACAAAAACAAAAAAACCCTCCAATTTGTCCTTTCTATGGTTACTTATGGCAACTAGGTGACACAGTTGATAGAGAACCAGGCCTGGAGTCAGGAAGACTTATCTTCCTGGGGCCAAATCTGGCCTCAGACACTTAACTTGCTATATCATCCTGGGCAAGTCACTTAATTGTTTGCCTCAATTCATCATCTGTAAAATGAGCTGGAGAAGGAAATGGCAAATCATTCCAATATCATTGCCAAGAAAAGTTAAATAGGGTCCCCAAAACTCAGACAACACTAAACAACAACAACATTAACAACTAGTTTGCTTGCACATTTTTATTCCCTCTTTAGAATGTGAGCTCTTTAAGAACAGGGACTATTTTTTGACTTTCTTTGTATCCCCAGTGTTAAATATTGCCAGGCACATAGTAGGTACTTAATAAATGCCTATTGATGAACTTTGATATGAAGTAGTATTTTTCATTTGTGAAGACAGGAAGAGGATCTTTAGAATAATTTAAAAAGCAAGGAAAAAAGAAAAACACGTTATATTTTGGAAGAGGCACAAGCAAAGATAAAAGAGGTGATTGTTCTGAAAGAAAGTGGATGGATATGAGTAATGAGAATGATAACTCACAAATATTGTAGGTTTGTTGAAGATATCCAAAAGTACTTTTCTCATAAAAATCCTATAAGACAGATCATATAAGTATTATTATGTCTCTTTTATGGAGGAAGAAATTGAGGCTCAGATTTTCTTTCTACTCCCCCAACTGTCTATTCAAGAGAAATCAATAATAACATGAGGGAATTTTTTAAAAAAGGATTATGAGAACCTTCCAGATCTAGTCCAACCTCTTAACATAATGCCTGGGGAAAATGAACCATAAAGTAGTTAAGTTAGCTGTCTATAGAAATGCAATTGTTGACTAGGCAAACCAAGATGCAGAGAAGTACTCTTTCTCCTTTTCAAATGTTCTTTTTTTGCTATATCATACTGTTGCTAAAAATTAGCTCTAATCTCTAGATTTATAGGGGGAAAAATGGACAAAAAGGAAGGTTTTAGAGGAAAGAAAAAAGGTTTTCTGGACACCATATTTGGGGTAATGAAATAGACATGCAGACACAGAAATATAACAGAGAAAGGGAAGTAAAGGACTTTTTTCTTCTGGAAGATAGCTTGGATTAGGAAAGAAATCTGAAAATCTTCAGAATAAATATAATTTTACACAATAATTCACATAACTTAAATTTATGATAATGTCACAGATTCTTACAAAATAAAAATTATTGGCTAGGAAATGGAAGAGACAGATATTAATTGAGCAGGTATTTATTAAGCAGGGATTTTTTGTATGTGAGGCAATATGCCAGTTGCTATATAGGGGACAAGATGAATAAGGTATGGTCCCTGGTTTTAATGAGTTTATTGTATGATAGGTATATGGGTATACAGGGAAGACTAACACCTCTGATGTGAGAACTGAGTTCTTTTCAGAGTTGTTCATCCATCTGCCATTTAGCTCTTATCTGTGGCTCCAAGAAGCTGTGTATGCAGCAGCCACACCCCACAAAATCATCTCCACATACGGGTTAAGCCAGATCATGAGTCACTGACAGAAGACAAACCCATAGGTAAGTTGGGAGTGGGGAATCTACTCCAAGAATGTGAGGACTTCCAGCATTAGAATGGGCAAATGAGAACATCATCATGAAGGCAGCTGAAGCAAGTGCTTTGAAGCACTGAGAAGATGGTCAGACAGTGAAAATAACAAAACTATCCATTGTATCCCAGTCCATCATCAGTAGTCCTCAATTTTGTCTTGTCATTGAACTTCAGTAATTGAAAACAGAATGAAAGTGATGACTTTGTGCAACTCTGTTTCACTTAAATCCAATTCATCCATGAGGCAAGACATTATTCTATGATGTCATTGATCCTCCTCAAAAATGAAGAACAAACAAGAACAAAAACAAGAACAACAATCTAAGAGGAAAGAAGGAAGTTACACAAATAACTTTATATAAGGTAGGGCATGCCAGTGCAATGAAAATATAATCAAAATCTTCTGAGAGTTCAGAAGAGGGGGGATATCTAGTTATAAAGAAGTTATAAGACTTCGTGGAGATGGGTTTTTTTTAATTTTTCTTGAAAGATAGATAAGAATTAACATTCATAAATCTGGCCTCAGACACTTAACACTTCCTACCTGTGTGACCCTAGGCAAGTCACTTAACCCCAATTGCCTCAGCAAAAGAAAAAAAAAAAAAAGAATTAACATTCATAACTGGCTCAAGAAGGGCATTCTAAGTAAAGAGTTCCAAAAGGAACAAACAGAAAAGTATATGTGTTTTGATCAAGAAAGAGCAAATAGTCCAGTTTAACTGGAGCATGGGATGTTTAGATAGAATCATGGGAAATAAGTATATAAAGATAAATTGATATCGAATTCTGAAGAGCTTTGAATAATTCTACCAAGTTTGGACTTCACTGAGTAGGCAGTAGGGAGGCACTGGAGGTTTTTAAAACAGAAGGATGATGTGATCAAAGTAGATTCGAGAAGATCAGTGATGTTTTGGGACTATAAGCCTGACAGCCAGGAAGAGAAAAGATCTAAAGAAGAGGGACTTGAATGACTGAGACCAACTGAATGACTGCAAACATCTCAAAAATTCCAAGAATCTATTAAACAGAAATATTTAAGTATTCTCAACTCTGAGGTAGTCAGTTCTGTCATTTATTATTTCTCTTCCCTCTCACTATTTACCTTTTTCCCATTTAAAATTCATCAGGATGATTTTTTTTTTTTTAAACTCATATGTTTGGTTCAACGTAAGGATCCAGGACTATTGTTGCTTAAATTATGTGGTCTCAGAGGTTTCAGGATGGCTCATACCATTGCCATACATTCTTTCAAAGCAGTATATTATGCTCTTTCATAGGATTGTAAGTCCATAATGAATAACAGGGACAAAAATGCCCTGTAATCAGTCATTTCAGCTCATACCATTTTAATTTGAACAGTAAAACAAGACAACAAAACAGATGGTTTATGACTCATTAAATTGGCTTACAAAATCTTACCTCATGTAGATACAAATATTTGACAATATTTTAAGGAGAAGAAAAATTATATTCTATTTACCTTTCCCCAGGATGAGAAAAAGTATTTTTAAACCTAACAGGATAAAACTGTGGGTGGATGCTAAGGAATTGAAATTTAAGAATGATAAATATAAACTTTTATACTTAAATTCAAAAAGCCAGTAGAAGGTGAAGGGATAGAGGAGACAAGGCAGCAATTTTCATGAAAAAAGAAAAAGATCTAGATGTTATAATGGGTAGCAAGCTCAATATGAATCAAGCATATTATGGGGAAGGCCCCCCCCCCCCGCCCAAATTGGTAAAATACTACATTGAATTAAAGGGATGTTGTACCTAGAATGAAAGAGCTGAGAGCCTTCTTAAATTCCACCATGATCAGATTGGTTCTAGACTGCTGTATTAACTTCGGGTCACCACATTTAGGAAAGAAATAGATAAGCTGGAAAGCATCCAAGTAAGGTCAGCCCATAATATGAAAGGATTAAATGATATCCTATACAAGGTAAAATTGATTGAATTAGGGATATTTAACCTGGAAAAGAGAAGACTTAGGGGGACATGATAGCAGTCAAGGTTACAATGCCAAATAGAAATTCACATTTTTATTCTTGATCCCCAAAAGAAATATTAAGAGCAATATATGAAAATTGCAGAAAGGTAGATTTCAGCTTGATGTAAGGCAAAATATCATCACAAATTTCAGCAATCAGAAAGGGTAATCACTTGAATTGACAAATAACAAGTTCCCTTTTAATGGATTTTATAGTGACTCTTGATTACATAGAAGATAATCTTAATGGCCTCAGAGAGCCCTTCCAAATTTTCAGTTCTGAGATTCTGGTTTAAGAATAGGTTTCATAAGTCAACATGAGGTGGGGAAAAAAAGAATCTTCACTAATGAAGCTCGGTGATTTAACAAATGCATAGTATTTCATTTCTTAAAAAATTATATAGCAGATGAAATTTAAAGTACCATGTTGTATTAGCATATATTGTGTGATTTAAAAAGCAACTTTAAATTAAATATCTTCTTAGAATTTGCATATTCATTTAATATGAGCATGTGAGAGATAAATGATTATCTAATCATGAAGAGGGAGGTAATTTGGTACAGGAAATGATTTATGAATGGAGATATTTCATTGCCAACATAACTTACTCAATTCTTTATTTTTCATACCAAATTATTATGTCATAAAATTTTATATGCATCAGTGGGGAGATAACATAAGTTATAAAATCTGTAAGTGTAAGCCCAATATAATACATAAACAGTAATCAAGAAATGTTTTTTTTTAAAAGAAACTAACTTAAGAGTCTCATGTTCATTCCTTTACCTCAGCAATTCTCAAAGTGTAGTCTTAAGAATCCTGAGGGTCCCAAAGATCATTTCACAGTGTCTAAAAGGTCACAACTATTTTCACAATAATATTAAGAGATTATTTATCTGTTTAAATATTCTCTCCTCTTCCAATTACATATCTATGTGAGATTGGATTTCCCCGATATACTTCAACTGAAACAATAGGTAGAATGTAGAAACATTCAAAAATTTAGCTGTCTTCTATTGCCAGATATTAAAGAGATTTCCAATGTGTAAAATAATGACACTGATATAGTTATTTTTTCTTTTGGAAAATATAACTGCTTTTCATAAAAAGGTTATGTCACCATATGCTATGTTCATTATTCTGAATTAACTGAGAAATATTTTTAAATATTATCAGTTTTAATTTCCAATACATTAAAGATAAATAATTATAGCTTACATAAACAAAAACTCTCTGGAGTCCTCAATATTTTTTTTATGTGTAAAGGGTTCCTTAGACCAAAAAGTTTGAGAACTGCTTTATATCAAAGGTCAGCAAATCATCTGAAATTAGTTGTTTTCATTTTTTCATCTGTCAACAGTTTCTGTTGAAATGATGAGCCAAATAAGCTTCCTTTATTACTTAGAGTTTGGATTTCCTCTACCTATGCATCAAAAACTTATCAAAGGCTTAGGAAAGTCAATAGTAACTTCAATGGATAGTGAAGAATAAACCCTTGCAAGAAAAACATTGAAACACTCTTAAGACTTAAACACCACATTCAACTCAAGAAAAATGCAAGAATTCAATCAAATCTCACATATGATTCATATTTGAACTTTTTATATTTGAAAAGCTCCTTTAAGTTTTATCATATTTATTTTCTTTCCCACATTTTTACAGTTTTTTAAAAGCTTTTTAAAACAGTGTTTGTTAACCACTGCACAGTAAGACTCAATATTATATTATATTTTATTTTATATGTTAGCTTAGGGACAAGAGAACATGTTTTGTATAAGAGAAATTTGGTTTGGAATATTTAAAAATATATTGGAATAAGAACAACTTTTCCTGGGAAATATTAAAATGAAAATGTGTTTCACAACAGAAAGAATAAAATCATGGCTGTGGCAAAAAGAAAAAAATATATATATATATATAGTCTGGTGATTTAATCACTTGGTGGCTAGCTTTCTCATAATAAGCTTTTAACCTAAGGTGTAGGCTGATTTAGGAGTCAAAGAGCCTGAGACCAAAATCTTCTTCTGTCACTAACAACCTGTTTGAATTGGGCCAAATTACTTAATCTCTTTGTATTTGATTTTCTTATATTTACTAAATTTCTACTAAACCCTACCTCCATTTACACTAACAGTAACCTAGGACAGATTCTATCATTTCACTCTTAAAAATAGTAGGTTTCTCTCTCTCTCTCTCTCTCTCTCTCTCTCTCTCTCTCTCTCTCTCTCCATTCATTCCCTTTTATATCTCTTCAATAAGCTACCTCAGATTCATCTGCCTAAAATATCACTTTCATTATATCATTACCTTGACCAACTTCCAATGATATATTCCCATTGCCCATGGAATAAAATTCCAGCTCCTTAGCCTGAAATTTAATGTATTTAATCCCAGTTGCATATTTGAACCTTAATTTCCACTAATCCTTTATGCAACCCTTCCAAACATTCAAATTAGTCCACTCATCATTTGCCAGATATTTACATCTTATCCATCTTTCTCAGGTCCCACCTTCTCTGTGAAATTTTTCACAATCACTTTAACCCACAACACTTTCTTTCCTTCTTTTGATCTCTTAGTTCTTATTGTTCTTACCATTGACTTGAAGCATTATACCTTGTGGCAACTGTGCTATTTTCTCATTTTATGGTTATTCAGAGCCAGTGGGATAAAAGGAACAATGGACTTGGGGTTCATAGACAATAAGTGCTGTAAGAAAGTAGGGCAGTTTATGTTTGTACCCAAGAAAACATTTATTTTGATCTACTTTCTGATGAGTGATGTGAGAGTTAATGAGAAGGGGTTCCTACTATCCTTTAATGTTTGAAGTGTTCTGAATAAGAGGCCCACACAATTTTTACTGTTATTAATGTAATCCAGACCATCCATTATAGTTCTGACTGAGAGTACAGACTGCAGTTTTGACCTCATTTACTGGCCAGGCAGTAATATGCCTGCATAATCACCCCAGAGATAGACAGGCTCAGGGGACATCACAATCAAATTCCAAAACAAACCATGTAAGCTGGCCTGACTGCAGCAGTGCTGGGAGTTCTTTAAATGATTAGGTCTTGTCACATGGTCAAAGTACTAAAGGGACACAAAATCAAGGACCTTGGGAGAGGAATAAATGACAGCCATGTTTAATGAATGAAGTGAAATCTAATGAAATTAGAGGACAACCACAAACCAGACATATGAATTAGTAATTAGCTACCTGACAAGGTTAGCATCCCAACACTCCAGAAGAGCAAGAGCATTCTGGGCCATTCAAGAGAGCCTCTCACTTCTGAACTTAACTCATTACAGGCTGGGCTTGGAGCAGTAAAATAAGTGTAGCACAATGCAAATAGCACATCTGATATATAAGAAAGAATTAAAAACAGGTGAGATATCTTGAATGTATCCTTTTCCACCCATTTTTATTGTATTTTATTTCATCAAGTAGCCTCTTTAAAATCATTAGATATGCCTCCTTTCCTACCTCTCAATTTAAATGACTAGTTTTCAGTCAATATTAATTTTCTTTGAAGAGTTTCCCAATTGAGTGTTTTCACATACAGATACCTAGAAAGCATTGTTTTCAAATGAACCTAATTCTTTTTCTTTTACAGCTTAAAAGAAATAAGATCTATGTAACTGACATGTCAAAAATGTCAGAAGATTAAAACAGTTGGTTAAAAAAAAAACTTCAAGCTCTCATGTACCATTAAAACTCTTGGTTCACATAAAATACTGGTGACATACTATAATTAACAAGTTACTCTTATCAGAATGAATAATATAATCATTTTACAAAAGCAATCAAAATGGGATATTTTCCATTTAAAAAGAAATTTCACTTTTTTTTTCATTCCAAAAGAAGGCCAAAAAAAACCCCCACAATTAATTTACATAAATTGTCAAAATGCTGAGTGACCAATTTCACTATTAAACAATCAATCTATCACTCTTTTATCAGGATCCTATTTTACATTTTCTAATAGCTGACAGCAGAAAAATATTATTATTGTGTCTAAATTATGTTTGTATCTGAAATTCTACATGTAAGTAATTTCAAAACTACATGCTTTCCTGCCTAGTCTAATTTAATATTTTCCAACTGGCCTGAAATGCTGTTGAGATTGCCCATAGAAATATACTGTCTGGAGCAGATAATTTACCATCCCAATTTCTATAGTGAAGGACATATAGATGAGAGACATAATGAAATAAAAAAGGAAACACCAGTCATTTAGTGGACAACCCATTCACCCTTGATTTTACAGGCTTAAATAATCCAAAGGCAGAAGAAAATCTTCCTCAACACAACTTTGATTTCCTAGCATTCACTTTATCTGTAGAAAATAATTAATCCTATAACCTTTTTAATACACACATACACACTTATACACATACACACACACACACACTCAATGGAGCTAAATTTTCAGAAATTTCAAAGAAAATTCAAAGAAATTAGAAAACTTTCAATATAAATTGAACAGCAAAATTGTATTTAGAGAAGGAACATGGAAGGAGAATGACCACCTTTTCACCTATTCCTAATATTTGGCTAAATAAACGTCCAACTGTATTCCAAATACTGATTTTAAAATGTATTTATATATATGTATGTATGTATAAGTTACCACATCTTTAACAATTAGAAGTTAATGTCATATGTGGAAAAATCTTGAAAAAAATTTTTATGTTTTTTAAATCAAAGATTGTAGATAAAACAATCTCTTGAATCCCTGCTCTAGACATGTAGTGTTGATTCATTACCAGACTGTATAAGCTCCATTCTGCTTCCAGGAATAAGTGCAGAAAGTGTCACAAGTAATGTCAACTCATACTTAACTAATTCTTTGATGTTTCAATGGATCCATTATGTCTTGAGTATGGATTGATTGATTTGTCATCCTTAATGATTTATTGTCACCTTGGAAAGATGTCCTTAGTGAATTGTTCCAGGGATCTCTTCTTGGCCCTTACATTTAACATTTTTTATCAGTAATTTGGATGAAGGCATAAATAGCATGCTTACTGAGTTTATTCATGACTCAATATTAAAATAGCTAAAATATTAAACAAGATCTTATAAAAGCACAATAGGTTAAATTGACTTAAAAAAACAAATATGATAGGAAGAAATTTAATAGAAATAAAAGCAAAGTCCTATTTCTAAGTTTTAAATAATCAACTTCACAAATTCAAAATGAAAGAGTCATGACAATATTAATTCAGCTAAAAATAAGATTTAGGGTTTAGTTAACATAAGTGTAATATGGGTCAACAGTGAGAAAAACATAATAAAATATATAAAACCTTTGCAAACCTTAAAGTAACACATATGTTTACCCACACACATACTAGCAATTAATAAGACAGGTGAGGTCCAAAACTTGATGTGACCTGAGATTTCATTAATTGAGGCATAGTAACCAGAAATTATATTCTCAATATATTTTGATCTCATTAGACCACAAATGGAGTTTTATTTTCATTTCTAGGTACCACATGCTAAGGATAGTGACAAACTGAATTATGTTAAGAGGAAGGTGATTGTATCAGTGAAGGATCAGTTGAAAGAATTGGGGACTCGACTTGGAAAAGAGAAGACCTATTAGGGGTGACATGATACTTGACTTCAGATTTTTAAAGAATTTAATATATATTTTTTAAATTAGCTTTATTCTTCTTAGTTTCAAAGGGAAGAAATGGGGATAATCATCAGAAATTGCATAACATTTGATTTTGGCTATTCAAAAATATGATAGGCTTATTTAGAAGTTAGTGGTTTCCCATCATTAAAGGCCTTCAAGTGAATTTTGGATGATTATCTAGTGGAAATTTTAGAGAGAATTCTTCTGTAGATGAATTATATGGTCTTAGAAACCACTTTCAATTAGGAAATTCTTTGATTCTGTGGGTACTTCCTCCACTACAACAGACTACAACCAAATTGTATCCTCTTATCCTATACAATTCTTGGCCATGTTGTCCCAAAATCCTAGATAGGCAATCTACTCAATGTGCTAGATACCTGCTTTTGCATTGCATTGTTTGGGCTGTCCATTATTTATATCTCATTCTCTTTGTATGACCTCCTTTTTGGTAACATACATGTCTCTTATGTTGTTTTTCATGAATATATCATTTTTGATTACCAATCACATTCTATTTACTTCCACTATATATCTTTGAGTCATCTACAATTCTGATTCTTCTGAGATTATGGTATTTCTTTGTGCTTGGTTATAAAACATTAAAAGAATAATATTGGTATTAAAATAATGGGCATTTTCAATAATGAGCTGCATTGAAAGTGCCACTTAATTCCCCAAATTAAATTCATCCTGCTCTGCTCTTCTAATTTAGTTCGGAGACCAGTTCAGAGTCCATTTACAGTGCCTAAAATATATGTTGATGGATTAATGTGTTTTCTATCCAGCTGCTTGATAGTGAATGTAAAGTACATTTTTCATACACTCTATGTTGACCCATGAACCCTCTTGACTAGACATTTTTTAAATGAGGGTGAGGGCAATTTGATCTGGACATACAATGGTTAAGAGAAAATTTCATTAGATTCAACAAATATTTAATATATGCCTACTATGTACAAGCTCTATTTGGGGGATATAAGCTATATTCTGGTACTACAAGGCCAAAAATTAAACAATGATTTCAAAAAATTAATATCCAACTTGAGGCTACAACACATAACTAGTCACCCTGAATTTCTCCCACCCTGCCAACAACGAGCATCTAGGGAGCACCAGTCTTGTCTTTAGCACTCATCTTCAACAAATATCATCAACTAAAAATTTAACTAGTCACCCTCCATGGTTAAAACATAGATTATATGAAGAGTAGCAAAATCATCTTGGAATCTTGGAGCTAGAAGGAAGTAGTGCCTGAATTCAGTATTTGGGGATTTAATAACAAGTGAGGTCTTCACTTTCTCCTTTGTAATAGATATAATAATTAGGAATTAGCCAAATCTACCTTTCTGCAGCTTCTATCCTTTCTTTCACTTCTACCTTCCAGGCCAAGCAGAATAAGTTGAATCTTTCTTACTTAATATACCTCAGTCAAGTCCTGTCTTTTCCAGTTGAAATATCCCTACTTCCTGCAGGGACCAATTTTTTTTTTTTTCTTTTTATTAGTAGTGCCTCACACAATGCCTAGCACATAGTTGGTACTTAATAAATTCTTCTTGGATAAAAGAATCCAGAAGTCTTTCACCATCCTGATTTTCTTTCTTTAGATATTGTCCAGTTTATCAATGTCCTAGCTAATATATGATGCTCAGAATACAAAATGTGATCTGATCACAGATTTTTGGGAATTTATGGGAATTAATTATCACCTCCCAAAATCTCCCTGCATTTTACCTTTCATAATGAGACAAATCAGAAAAAAAATTTTGGCTCATATTGAATATTTTAAACCCCAAGATATTTTCATGAATACTTTTGTGTACCATTCCTCCATCATCTTGTACTTACGGAATTGACTTTATGAACTCAAGTTTATTGCTATTTATTCAAATTAAATTTCATTCTGTTAGATTTAAGTCAATATTTTTGCCTATCAAGATTTCTGTTGAATATTGACAAATGGTAGCTATCTTGAAACTTTGCAATAATATTGTTAAGTGCAGGTATATTTCATTACATTGAATAACATAAGGCTGAAGTCAGATTCTTCAGACACTTTAATATAGATTGTTAAATTATTAGTGATTATTGTTTGAGCTTAGCATTTAAATCAAAATATACCTAACTTTACTATTATCTAACCCAGCATCCCCCATAAGAATAATAAGAAAGTATTTTAAATGCCTTTGCTAAAATTTGGATAAAATGAAACTAGTTTCTCCCTCATCTATTATTCTAGTAAATGTCATTACAAGAAAAGAAATTAATGTTATCCTTTGTTATTAATGAAGTCACATTGATTATTTGTTATTGCTACTTCCTTCTCTAAGTGTTTCCTAATCATCCCTCTAATAATATTTTCTAAAGTCACTGGTTGACTCTATCTTAATCACCTTTTTGAAAATTGTCTGTCACTTATCCTGTTCTCCATGGCCTTTCAAAGATTACTGACAATAGTTCAGTATTCCTCTTTCTTAGACTTTAATGACTCTAAACCAGGTAAATACAATTCATTTTACTCAATCCCTATATTTACCTGGAATTTGATTGCCTTTTTTCCACCTTTTGTTCTATATTTTCAAAATTCAAAGGTCATTCTTCTTGGCAGAGATCATAGAAGGAAAATAAGACATGAACAACTTTGCCTTCTGTCTGCAAACATCAGATCCACTCCAAGTAATAGTTTTACTCCTTTCCTTATTCTCTTTTTATATTTTCTCTCTAATGTAAAAAATTGTCTTTTTGTTATCTCCATCTTTCTAAGCATTCACTTATTCTGACCTTTAGTTCTCCTGATACTTTTCTTATAATTCTGTTATGATTTTGTGTTCATTTTCTAACTTATCCTTATTTCCATCTATTATGTGTCTTTTTAAAAATTGAATTGCTCAGTAATCTTGTACATCAATAATGCATCTCTTCAAGCAACTCCTTTTTCCTTCTCTTTGATTTTTTTTTTGCATCTTCAGAATTTCATTTCATCTAAGTTTCTTATGCCTTTTACACTGAATTCCTCTATAGAATTTTAAGCTGAGGGCTTCTGCCTATCTTTTCTTTTTTACCCTTTGAAAACTGTAACCCAAAATCTAAGCTATGTTTAGCTTTCTACTCCTTTACTTCAATATCATTTTCCCATCAAGGTCTTCCCTTGAAATTCTATTTCAGCATCCAGTTATTCTTGCTTAGTAAAAAAAATGAGAATTTTCAACAAATCAATACAAAAAATTATTAGATGCTCTATGTTTAGAAGAGATCTAGATTATGTTTGGATAAATGGAAGCTCCCATCATAGCTATAACTTGTCTGTACTAGATGTATGTCTGTATCTTAATCTCCTTGCCTAGTTCTTTTTTTTGTTCAAGTGGTCTACAGTATTTCTCATGATACTTTTGCTTCTGCCTCTGTTGATTTTTTATCCAAATGCCCTATACCAGGATTCTCCTGTGGTTCCTGTATTCCCACACAAGTACCCAAGTATATTATCTTCTTAATATATCATGCTAGTTTTTCTCTCTCATAGTATAGGAGGGAGGGAATGCTCTATTTGGAATTAAAATATCTGGGTTCAAATCCTTTCTCTACAATTTGCTACCTGTATAATTTTTTCTGGAATTCCATTTCCTCATCCATAAAATGAAGAGATTGAACTTAATGATCACTATGATACTTTTCATCTTAAAATCTATGAACCTAACTACTATATTTTTTTAAAAATATTATCTTCCATCTAAATAACAGTCCCTTCCAGAGCCATAATCCTGTAATAAATCACATCTGACCAATCTCAAAGATACTCACAGATCACATTTGCTGCACTTGGTTTTAATTCTCTTTGATTGTTAAGCATTATTTATGCCTTTTTAATCAGCAAATGAAGTCATTGGGTATCATTTTCCACAAAGAAGCTAAGGAGTAGATGGTAATAGACATAAAAAACATATGCCCCATTTCCCTATCCTCAAGTAGAATAATTTTCAAGCCATTCTAGCTAGATAGCTGCTTTGACTTTTATTTAAAATTTCTACAAAAGGAAATTCCAATATCCCTTGACTACTCATTCCACCATCTCATAATTATCATTGAAAGTGTTTAATAATTGCCCACATACCCATATTCAATTCAGTGATTCCATTGTTCCTCTGTGAACTATAAGGTAAGGGACTTAATTATAATGAATTTACCAGCCTAATCAGTATACTGGTTAAAACACCATGACAGCAAGTTGAGTGGCACAGAGAAATCATAGCCCCAAGACAGAGAAATGAAAGAGAAGAACATTCATTGTTTCTTTCACAAAACCCCAGAGAAGATGTCTCTGTCTGGAAGAGACTAACAAACTCAGGTGAATCAAATGATTAAGTGGAATCTACATAAATATAATATAGCATGTGCTTTTATTCACACTAGCTAGTTGAATCCCTAGAAGGAAAAGACTACTTCTACAATAAAGCTTCTAGGGGTTGGAGAGTACTTTTCTAGAATTATAGCTCACAAATCCCTATTCACATGTTTTTCTTCATTAATTAACAATTGATATCAATTTGTTAGCCAGATTTAATTAGATTTTAGAAAAGGGTATTTAATAAGGATATGTAGTAAGAACAGTTGGTGTGAAACATCCCTACCCAAAAGTCTGTGACAATTCTTGCACAAAGTATTATACAGAATCCTGGAAAAAGTAGGCTCAAATTTAGAGCATTGGTGGTAAATGGGTAGCTCACAGCTCTTAGTTGAAAGTCCTTTTTCTCCTTTTCTGGGGCACTCATAAAATTCTTCCTAAGCTTAAGATGGCTGTCTACCAAGATACTTTTTGAGTCAGAAAGCTATATTTCCTCAGTGTATTTAGTTTTCCTTTGGTTCTCCATAAAACCACTATTATCAGTTTTGTGCCTAGATGCTATTAGGACTCCAATATGAAGTCCAAAAATCCTTGAACCTCCCACATTCACAATCTTCTTGGGGAGGCTGAGACCATCTCTCCTCCTTCCTTTCCTTGGAGACCCCTATGGTTAGTCTTTCTTAGGGATTAAGCTGCAATAGTTCTCTCCTCTATGCTACTGACACATGATTGCAAATCTGTTGCTAGTTTTATATAAACTCCATTGAGTGTGATTGAGTCTCTTTGACCACTCTGAATATTCCTTCTGTCAATTTCTCTTTATTCTATCCAGTGCTTTCTCTTTCAAAATTCAAGGCCTTTTCTTATCCAGACTAATCAGTCAATTAATTAACAAGTACTCATTAAATCATTTAGTATATTCCAAACATGGGCAGCTTGATAATACAGTGGTTAAAATGCTGGGTCTGAAGTCAGAAAGACTCATCTTCCTGAGTTCAAAACTGGCCTCAGAAATATTCTAGTTGTGTGACTCTGAGCAAGTGACTTATCCCTGTTCCTTTCAGTTCCTCGTCTGTCAAATGAGTTGATGAAGAAAATGGCAAACCACTCCAGTATCTTTGCCAAGAAAACCCCAAATGAGTCATGAAGAATCTGAAACAACTAAACAATAACATATTTCAAACAGTGCTAAGCTACCTAGGAAGGCAGAAAAGCAGTGCCTGTTCTCAAGAATTCACATTATAATGGGGAAGAAAACCTCCATTGATCAATTGATTCTATAGAGAGAGACATTCTCATCTATTTAATACAGCTATTTTAAATATGATAAGATGATTGATTAAATTGAGACATGTAGGCTTTATTTACACGAAGTATGAAGCAATCATTACTTCTGGTTGATTCAGTTGAGAGATCTTTGTGATTGCCTTCTTTACATACAACCTCAATGTTTCCTTTCAAACCTTTAAGTATGAGCCTCCACTTATTTCAAAGATTTTTTTAAACTTGGGCTTGTTGATTCTGGATAATTTGATTCCACTAAATTTTCTCTCCTTCTCTCTCACCAGACACCTTTTGTTTATTCCATCCAGTTTACCCCTTTATTGTCATTTTTTTTTTCAAATTTGTCTTATGTATCTATTGTCTTGGAAGAACCCTCCTATATATCTTATCTCATTCTCTAATTAGGTAGATAAATGAAGATAAGTTCTTTCAATTCATTTGCTCCTGGAAGATGAATCCTTGAGATAAGATAAAAAATTTTAACACCTCAAAAAAAAGCAATTGAAGGTAGTTTTAAAAGGGAAGGAGACTGACTATTCAGCTGCTATACTTCCAGTGCTACTTTATGGATTTATCTTCAAATATAAGTGTCTAGAGGTATCATCTTAAATAGCATCACATTCGAGAAAGGTGAGAACTATTACTTTCTTAAAGAAAAAAACAGATTAAGTATGTAGATGCAATCATTTTGTACTATTTGGTCATTTGTAACAGCTGGCCTATTTAAATGATTGCAGAATGAACCACCTTTGACTAAAACTTATTCCATTCTTTTTTTCACTTTTGGCCAAAAAGTGAATGGCAAATAAAACTAATTTTATAAATTATGAATATAAGATCATATAAATTTAGAAGTGGATTAGATTTTTAGACATCATTGGTCCCACCCTTTTTTTCAAGTGAAAGAAATTGAAACTCAGAGAGATGATACAGTTTGTTGAAGGTTACACTTGGTAAGTATTCATACTGGGATTTTAACTCACCTCCCACTCTGTCTAGTACTTTACCTGACAAAGAGACCATAATTACTTTTGCTTTACAGATAGATTTGATTTGAGTAAAAAAAAATTCTTTCAGTTCTCTATTTTCCTTTCCATACTCTTCAATCAACTACGATTTTGTGGTTGTTCAGTTGTTTCCTGTCATGTCTGACTCTCTGTGACCTCATTTGGGGTTTTCTTGGCAAAGACACTAGAGCAATTTGCCATTTTCTTCTCCAAATTATTTTAAAGGTGAAGAAACTGAAGCCACTGGGGTTGTGACTTGTCTAGGACACAGTTATAAATGTCTGAAGCTGCATTCAAACTTAAGTCTTCCTGACTTTAAATCAGTCCTCTCTCCACTGCCCCATCTAGCTTTTCCTTCCTCCCAAATTTGTTCTCCAGACTTGCTTCTTTTTTCATAATAATATACTTCTAAAAGTCACCCAAGATCCCTCATTGTCTATTTTCATTCTTCCCTTTCCTTGGCCCTCATATTTAATCGGATTTCAAGATCAATTGGTTTCCTCTACACAGTCTCTTTTAATTGCACATCCTCATTTCCATTCCCAGTGCAACCAGCCCAGTTCAGGAGCTCATTACGTTTCCTCTGAACTGTTGTGGCAGCCTCATATTCATTCATTTTCTAAGCAGTTATTCAGTGCCTACGAAGTACCAAGTACATTCTGTGACAAGAATCTTGATTCTTATCTAGTTAATTTCTTTGCCCATAATTTCTCTTTTCTCCTATGTGTCCTATATACAATCACAAGTATAATTTTTATAGTGCACAGCTTTGGTCATGTTAGAGATAGACACAAAAAAAAGAGGCCTTGAGGCCTAATGGATCTAATTTTGGAATCAGAAAGGCATTGATTTAAATTCTGATTCTAGCATGTATTGACTGAATTAGCATAGGCAAGATTCTTAATCTCTCAATAATTCAGGTATCTCTAAGATTACAAATTGCTTGGAACACAGGGTTTTGCAAAAGCGAATGTTGGAAACTATCTTTGCATATATGTGGGAAAATAAAATACTATTTAAAAAGAAAAAACAAGATTTTACAGGGAATCTTTTTTTTCCCCTTTTTGAACTGGTTTTTCTTGTGCAGCATGTTAAGTGTGGAAATGTGTATAGAAAAATTACATGTTTAACATATATTGGATTATTTGCTGTCTAGGGGAGGGAGTGGGAGGAACAGAGGGAGAAAAATTTGGAACACAAGATTTTGCAAGGCTACTTGTTGGAAACTATCTTTGCATATATTTTGAAAATAAAAAGCTGTTATTAAAAATATTACAGAGAAGGTGCCATCTCTCAATGGTAAAAGTGAATAGATAAAAGGAGCTAGTCACCTCACCTGAGTGTTCAATGAACTCTCAAATCTACTGCCTTTCTTTATCTGCTCAAAAACTTTTAATGGTTTTTTATTCCTACTGAATAAGGTATGCTTTCCTTCACATGGCATTTAAGGTACTACATTATCTGGTTCCAATCTTGTACCTTTTGAGACTTTTCTCCTATTGTCAGCAAACATTCAATATTCTTGCCAAACCTAGGGCTGCCTGAATTTATGCCACCCTTTCCCCTTTCTTTGCATCTGTTCATTCTTCCCCCATACCTTGAATACACTACTCCTTTTCCTATCTCAATCTAATGAAAGTCTTGCCATCATTCAAAGCCCAATTTAAAAGCTACTTACCCTCCTTCCCTGAAGCCTCCTTTGATCCACACAGAAGAAAAAAAAATTTCTCCTCAAATTTCTGATACCATTGTTGAGCTATCTCTCAATACTTAGTGTATTTTTTGTATTGTAATTAATTATGGATCATATTTCCTTGTCTAGAATCTAAACTGCTTGACATAAAGCACTATTTCATATTTGTCTTTGTATCCCCTGAAAATTAGGACAGTGGCTTATATATTTTGACAAGGGTAGGGAGAGCAGAAGAGAGAGGACTAGTACTTCCATAAATACAAGGAATTCTAGGTATAAGAATTCCATCCACTTATGCAAATTCACAGTTTATCAGTATTTTATAATCTTAGAAAGTTGCCTCAGGCGCTGAGAAGTAAAGTAATGTAATAGAGAGAAGACTGAAACTCAAGGCTTCTTGACAAGTGGATCCCAATCTACAAGACCATATTTAATTAATGTTTGCTGAATTGAATCAAGATGGAAGTAAACATATATGTAACGTGTCTATGTTTCAGGCACTTTACTAAGGACTTTGGAAATATAATCTCATATGAACTTCACAGTAACCCTGAGAGATGAGTGCTATTATGATCTTGATTTTACAATTGGGGAAACTGAGGCAAGCAGACCTATCCAGAGTCACACAGCTAGAAAGTGTCTGAGGCCAGATTAAAATCAAGTCTTCAGGACTCTAGGCCAAGTACTCCATTCAATGTATAATTTCCCTGATTCCCCTCCTAGGTTCTCAGCATAGTGCTGATGGGAGTAAAGAAGTATTTATATAGCTCTTGCCAAAACAACTTAGAGTATCTTTGGAGAGATTAGACTAACTGGCTTTACTATGAGTAGGCTTCTTTTCGTTGGTTTTATAGAGCTTATTTTCAAAGACAGACATAGTAGCATGAACATATATAAGAGCTGAGTAATAAAATAGCCAGAAAAAAAAACTGAAAATAACTCATCATTTTTTTTGTTTGCCCTTAAAATCAGAGGATAACCAGAGTAGCACACATTCTATTATATGCCTGAAAATGTATTTCTTCTCTGCTTTGAAAGAATATTTATTTTCATTCTATAGAATTAATTGTTTTTGCTTTCTTCTTTAAATATTTACTTTTTGTTTGAAGCTTAAATCTGCCCAATTGTATATGATCAAAGAAGGATTAAAACAATATGATTTCACTTAAGGAATTCAAATACAAATATTCATTTCTACCTCATAACTTATCAAATTCTGCAGGTACTAGTATGGGGTTTTATGAATATTTTAAAACTTTGTAATGGTACTGTTTTAATGACTTCCTCTCCCTTCTCCTCCTCTTTTTTTTTTTTTTTTTTTTTAAGGCTTTATTCTATTCTTTGAATCCTTTTACTTTGGCCCCTTGTTTCTTTTCATTTTGGACAGAAAAGTCAAGAGTATACCCAAGAATATTCCTATGCAATTTAACGAATGTTCATTTTAGCAATATGGCAAAATGTCTTTTCCTTTGTGTTTTATTCATAGTATGGTAACAGTCCTTTTGGTCTCTTATAGGTGTGTGTGCAACATTGACTGCTCTCAAACTAACTTCAATCCCCTTTGTGCTTCTGATGGGAAATCTTATGATAATGCATGTCAAATCAAAGAAGCATCCTGCCAGAAACAAGAGAAAATTGAAGTCATGTCTTTGGGTCGATGTCAAGGTAATACATCTATCACAATTCTTTTAAAGCAATTTTTAATCTCTGAGCAGAAATAAGAAAGGAAGATAGTTTATTTTTAAGTAACTCTTACATTTCCAAAAGGTACTTCTAATCTAAAGTACAAAATACAATCTAGAATACTGGGAATAATCTCAACTCTAGATATTTGGGATCATATCTATAGCAACGGGCATCTTTTCTTATGTATGTGTCCTAGATTTTCATGGTGCCATGAACACATGCTTATGTTTTTAATATGGCAGACTATATTTTCCCAGAGAAAATCAATTCAATTCCTATCAACAAACAAATATTAGCTAAATCCCATATTCAATGAAACCGGAAAAAAGTCCAATCAGTCATTTCAGGAAAATATTTCTGTATTCATTATAAAATAATTTTAGTTGATAAAATAATTTTAGATGATTTAGTTAAGGTAATGATATAACATTTTCCATGGACTGATTCACTAAAATAATTTCAAACACATTTGTAGCAGGGTTTGCTATTTATTTATTTTTTACTTAAAATTCAACATTTCTTTAGATTTGGCTTATAAAAATAGCACAAATATTTTCAGATATCATTGTTTATTGTCTTCATAGACCTGTGAAAATCTTTAAAAATTATCATCCTGTAAAATTCTTTTATTTTTTTTAGTCATTTTTAAATAGAGATAGACTCTAAAAGTCTGTTTGGGATCATAGTCACAAAAATACCTTAATTTAGCAGAGATATTGCCATAGAGAAAAAACTAATTTTGAAAAGTAGATAACCATCCAACTTAATCATGCAATCCTCATTTATATATATATATATATTTTTTTTTATCATAGATAATACCACCACAACTACTAAATCTGAAGATGGACATTATGCAAGAACAGACTTTGCAGGTATGAAAAGTTTCAGTTATCTCATTATTGTTCCTATATAGAGAACTTCAGATGGTCAGAAACTTATTATTCATATCTTGCATTCAAGTTTTTAATAGGCAATAGTTAATTTTCACTGAAGCAAATGATACCTATTTCCCCCTGCCCTGAGTCAAAATGATTGTCAAGAATGTCAGAAAGATATAATTAACTTGTTTTGACAAGAGGAATGTTGTAAATGACAAAACATTTATCAAATTAATGTGCACCAATGGAAATTAATGCAGGTTTTGGCAGTACAATGGAGTATATGAAAATGTTCTAGTATATTTTTATTTTCCTTTTTTCATAAAAAAGCAACTATAAAATATAGTTTTGCTATTCCCTGGAATAAAAGGGCTAGAATAAAATGTCCTGAGAAAATGCTATAAATAGAATATAACTTGCCTCTGTTGAAATACAGAACTAATAAGGTATGTATAATCGATTTTTTAAATGATAAATGTCTTTAATTTATTTACAAGCTAAAATATAGCAAGCTTATAGGCTTATAAAGCATTTTAAATAAAAAATATAAATGTTATTTAGAAACTATTGAATTTTGTTTCAAGCAGTATCTTTCTTTTAACCCACTTTGCTTAATACCCAGATTCATTTATAAATAATCTAAATAAATGGGAATTTATTGGGATAGTTTGATTTCATAAGGTTTTGTAAAATTATGCCAAAGTTGTTTTTTTTGTGTGTGTGAATCTTTTTGGGTTTTAGAAAATATGAAAGTGACATTAATGTTTCTGTGTTATATGAGTTATGTTGTATATATATATATATATATATATATATACATGTGCTATACCATGGGTTCCTATTCAGCTATAAAGCATTTACAGTTGAATTTAAAGCCAACACTTATGCAAAAGATGAACTGCATCTTATCTTTCAGGATTGTTGTAACCAATCATTCTTTCTGAAGGTCTATCTCCTTTAACAACCTTTTTTATAGGTATGTGTATAAGATGCACCCCCACCCACCAAAAAAAAAAAAAAAGTCAACTTCACAAAAAGTGAAAAATTCAGCCAATCACTTATGTTTTATCTATATGTCACCCAATCTCCCAATATTGGAAATACCCAAATGATTGAATTTTTCAATTTTCATTTGGCTGGCTCTCACCATATAAATGGCACCTTGTAATATATTAGGGACTTAAGGTTATCATGGATAGCCATATAAAACATCTATTTTTACATTTTTATATATGAAATACTAAGCTAAATACAAATATAAGTTCTGAGGCTAGAATTGCAGTACATTAAAAAATTTTAACATAAATATGATTAAGTGGATAAGCAGCTCCCAGATACATTTTGGAAATTATTCTAAAAATGTGAATATTTTCATAGTGCCCTACTTCTATCCAGAGAATAACTTACAAAAAAATTCAACAATCACTTTGTGTGTGTGTGTGTATGTGTGTGTGTGTGTGTGTGTGTGTGTAATTTACTTTAACAAACTTGAAAATATTTCCATACTTTCCTTGTAGCATATGATGGTCACAGAACTCTCCATAATATGGTCAGTGCATGAAACATAAAAAAGCTCAGATCTCAGTCTTAAGTCTTGGCAGTAAAATGAAGAACTCTTTCAAGTGATCTATTTTAAAAATGCAAATATGTGTGTCATTTAATAATGCACCAGCAGCAGAAGCTGTTATTATCTCAGGGCTACAACTGATTGCGTAACATTTAGACCATTTTAGTTAGGTTCTGCAATTGATTTTGATTCTAAAAGGAAATAATATATAACTTTCAAAAGCAGAGTGTTTGCATTTTGATATTTGTATTTTTACTTCAAATATAATTTTTTTGATTTTTTTTTTTTTGGCTTTTTGCTGAGGCAATTGAGGTTAAGTGACTTGCCCAGGGTCACCCAACTAGGGGATGTTAAGTGTCTGAGACCACATTTGAACTCAAGTCCTCCTGACTTCAGGACTAGTGCTTTATCTACTGTGCCACCTAATTGCCCCTTTTTCAATCTTTTTTAAAAGAAAACTGGCAAGATTATTCCTATCTGTACATATGCTTCAAGTTCTAAACCCTGTTTATCTAACAATTCTCAATGGAATATTCTTAAGGTAAAAGCAAAACTTAAAACTATGTTTAAGTATTTGTTATTCTTAAACATTCTAATTTGAGAACACAGAGGGTAATGAGGGAAGGAAATTAAAACTATCTAATAATAAAACAAATGTCATTCTGGAAAATTTCCATCCGCCAATGTGCATAAGACTATGTTTACATTCCCAATACCATGTTGATTGGGTAAAATGTATCCCCCATCAGCAACAATATTTCATTTAAGCAATCAGTACAGTCTATCTATATGACAAGTACTTGGCCAGAGACATAAGTGTTTCTTATTGAGTCAAATTTATAAATTACTTAATTGATTTGACCAAAAGTTATACTCCAAATAATTTTCCAAATCCAGTTCTTTAGTTTTAAATCCTAGATGGATTTAAACTATTTAAATTATGTCAGTTGTTCCATGCTTCTTCTGTCTTTTTAGTTCTGGCTGGCTATTGAGGAAACTATCTCAGCCTAGAGGCTAAAACTGTCATGCTTCCAAACAGACCAATCATTCTGCTACCTAGAAAGGCATCTACTGTAGAAGTTTGGCTAGCAACTATGAAATAATAGCTGACATTGATGGAGTGCCTTAAAGGATTTTACATACTTTACATATCTCTTTTGATTCTAACTGCCAAAGGATAATAAGATTTAGTGCCAAAATATACCACAGGGATTATCCAGCCCAACCCACTTCATTTTACAGATTTATAACTGGTACTTATTATGCTTATATTATGAAAAAGGTAATATTTTGTTTAGTTATTGTTTTCTGAGAAGTATGTGATATTATTAATTTTAAGGATATATAAATATTCACATATGTGTTAATCATTTTTTAGGCATGTCTAACTCTTCATGTCCCTATTTGGGGTTCTAGTATCTTTGTGAATGGGTCTAACCAAATGGGTTAGACATGATTAAAAAATGTTCTGTCTCCAGCTCATTTTCAAATGAGGAAACTGAGGCAAACAGGGTTAAATGCTTTGTTTAGGGTCATACAACCCGTAAGTATCTGAGGTCAGATACTGGCCTCCTGATTCTGTCTTCCTCATTCCAGTCCTAGCATTCTATTCCCTATGCCATCAAACTGCTCCTATATATGTTTGGGGAAACAATTAATGGTCCAATTTGCCTAGAAAGCATTGTGCATGAATGAAACATATGAAAAAAGACTACAAAATCAAATTTATGCCAGATTGTATCTCACAATAGAGTGTAACCTTTTTGAGGAAAAGAACTATTTAATTTTGAATTTTGCATCTCAAATACCGAACATGGTTTCTTGTATGCCTCATAAATGTTTCTTGAATTAAATTGAAGGGAATGTTAAGGAGGGGAAGACAATGACTATGTAAGATTTGATGTTAATGGAGTGAGAAGAGAATTACAGAAACGATAGAGAATAGTCTGGGAAAAGGAATCTACTCATTGTAATGAGAGAAAGACGACAATTAATACTTAAAAGGAAGCTGTGTATCCTTCTCTGGCCTTCCCTCTGATGGAATGTATATATCTCACCCAGCTTCTTCTCATCTACTAATTTGCTTAACCTACCTTTATTTAGCTAAGTCACTGATAGAATGTGTAGGCTAGAAAGTGATCATAAGATCAAAGATCAAAAACTGAGATGGATCTTGATGGAGGGCAGAGGTCTTTAATCTCTTCTTTTTACAGATAAAAACTAAGACCTGGAACAATAAGTAATATGCCTAAGGCCGCATAAGTAAGAAGTGACAGAGTTAAGAGTTGAACTCCAAAATTAATATTCTTTCTGCTACACCAAAGTTTTCCACTAGATATCTCTTTCCAAGTTGTCATCAATTTTTGGGTCTGATCCTTCAACCCTCCAAAATCTGTTTAACTTTCTTGTCATCTAGCCTAAATGTCTTCATCATTTCATCTTCATCTTCATCATCAATGCAAAAGGATGTGTGTGTGTTTCTGCTCACACTTCCAGTAGAATGTAAATTCAGTGACTTTCTTTGCATCTTCTACATAATATAATATCTTCCATATCATGGATACTTAATAAGTATACTTGTAATTAAATTAGACTGCTAAAATAATTTGCCCAAAGTGACATATCACATTGGCTGAAATTTAGGCCCCACTCTTTTGACTCCATATGAGATAGATATTGTAAGAATGACTATCTTCATTTTATTGATCAATGAAACTAACCCAAGATATATGAAATCTCTTAAGAGAACATTGTTATCATTGTTTTCAGTGACATGCTACTGTGTTCTTCTTTGAGAGTTCTAGATATCTTTTAGCCCAAGGCTACAGAGCATTACATTCTTACAAGTTATCTTTTCTTTTGTCATAGCCAACATAATAACAGCCAACATCTATATAGTGAGTACTATATGCCAAATTCTCTGCTAATCATTTTATAATTGTTATTTCATTTGAATCTTATAACAATTCTGGGTTCTAGGTGCTATTATTATCACCATTTTATAAATGAAAGAACTGAGGCAAACACCAGTTAAATGACTTGCTCAGGATCACGTACCTAATAAATGCTAGAGGCCAGATTTGAAATCAGGTTTTTCTGATCTCAGGTTTGGCATCCACTCCACTTCACTGACTAATAAGCACAATCTTAGATTTACATTTCAAGTTGTTTCCATTTTTATCATGAGAAACATGGATAAATATATTCATAACAATTAAAGAATTTGGAAGGATACTGGGGAGATAGCAAAAGGATTTAATATGCAATATTAAAAACTTATCAAGAAACAAATGGACTCTTGATGGGAGAACATATCAATGATTATAATAATAATAATAATAATAATAGAGGTAGTAGTGGTGGCAGAGGCAGTGTCATTAGCAACAATAGCAGTAGTAGTAAAAAGTTAGCATGTATATAACACTTTAAGGTTTGCACATATTATTTCATCCCTTCCTTAAAACATCCCTATGAAGTAGGTGCTATTATTATTCCTAGTTTACAAATGAGGAAACTGGCAGGAACTTGCCCAGGATCACACAGTTAGTAAGTGTCTGAAGCAAGATTCCAACTGAAACATTCCTGATTCCAAATACAGTACCTGATTTATTGTGACTAGCTAGCAGATTAACATGGATTGTAGAGTGCTTCCTTATATGCAAATGCCTCATCAAGATCCCTGTTTTTTTGTTTGTTGTTTTTTTTGCTTATTTGTTGTTTTAAACTGATAGACAGTACAAAAAGTTCAAGTCCTACCTGACATTCTTTCTAAGGGATGCTGGGCAAGTTTCCTAATTTTATAGTAGTCTGGGAAACTCTGTAAGAATATAGATTACAGAGAAAAGACTGAACTGCATTTCAAGAACTGGTAGAGAAAATTTTCTACATCTGGGAGCTTCCTAGGTGCCCAGACCAATGAACTCACAAGTCTTGTCTGTATCCTTATCTGCTCCAAAATCTTTTTGATTGTTCCTGTTCACATGATGAATAAAGTATATATTCCCTCCCTTGGCATTTAAGGTACTTCCTGGTGTGGTTCCAACCTTCTAACTTTTGAAACTTTTCTTCTACTACTGCCCTCCATATGTTCATAGTTTTTGCTAAACTCATGAGTCCTCAGACTTCTTCCCCCTTCCCCACATTTTTTCATTTACTTCTTCTGTCCTTTGTGCTTTGAATGCACCATTAGATTCTCCAACTCTGGATAAGTCAATCAACCCCAATTGCCTCTCAAAATAAATAAATAAAATGAACTGTTATAATTACCTTTAGTTGTTCAAATATCCATGCCCTTGGCTACAGAAAAATTGGAAAAGCTATTGGAAAAAATTCAAAGGAGATATGAAATTTTAGAAAGTAGTGATCTTTTTCCATATTAAAAAAATGCAAGATTTATACATTGTTCTTAATGAGACTAAAATGAAAGTTATAAACTATCATAAAACCCCAAATCTCTTTTCTGTAAGATGGGAAAAAAAAGTGAGTATAAGTAACAGACAAGTGATATTAAAGATATACAATAATATATGTGTGCTGCATGTATGTCTGTATTGGGAGGGAAGAGAGAGAGAGGCCAGTAGCCTTATCAATCCCTACTCTATCCCATATTTGTGTGTGTGTATAGAATATTTGCAGTCAGCAGTCAGAACCTAAGAATATGTCAGATCATCCCTATTTGCTTAATAACAGATCTGCATCTAAATCTCTTGAATTAATTTGACAATTAACTAATTGAATTAATGAAACCTAACCTGTCAGCGTGATCAGGAACTTTGACGCTTTTTTCAGGGAACCAGAGTGTCCCCATCACATATATTAAATGTGACTATTTAATTGTGTTTTATATTCTCTAAGATTTGGCCTTAGATTGGGAGATATTTCTCCATCCCCAACTAGGGAGATATGTTTAATTTAAAAATATTTTTCCAAACTTATAGACCTTTATTTGGGATTGTTCCCCTAAAGTTTTTAAATTGCACACAATACTACTAGAATTTGATCCCTTTTCCTTCAACAAATATCTTTTCCCCCATGCTTTTAAAAGAACCAGACAAGGTTCAACTACATTATACCCATCATCTGTGCCATCAGGACACATTTGATGACCACATTTGGTAATTTCATTTCTTTGGCTTTTCTGTCTAAAAATCTGTGTTATTTTGCTTCAAAAAAATAAGACGGTACATACAGACTGTTGGCTTTTATTTACCTCCATAGTATGGTAGGTTTAAAGGATGCATAGATCATATCTATTTGTATAAATGGGACTGAAAAGATAGTCTTCTTTTTCTTCATTTGTTCTGACTATGCCAGATGAACATTACCAGTACCTGGAACATATTGGGATAAGTTAAATCAATACTTATTTCCTTCCCTCCTCTTCTCTTGCAATGCAACACAAAATACAATACCCTCTATACTTTGGCTCCAATCTACCATTATAACTATTTCTCCTTTACTCATCCACCACACTCTAACCAAAGAATCTTATGAACATGTGTTCTTAAAAACTTGGTTTGCCCTTTGCCACCTTTATTCCTTTGCTCATGCTATTTTCTTTACGGAATGCCATCACTCGTCCTCTCCCCTATTTCTACCAACTAAAATTTTGCTCATAATCCAAGATCCAGCTAAAATGCCCTCTTATACATAAATCTTTCTCTAATTATTTCCACCATCTTGGCCAGTCATGTTTCTCTTTTTTAAAATCCCATGGCATTAGTTGCACTCCCTTTTATGGAATTTACCACGTATTGGTTGGCATTATAATTATCTGTGTACTTAATTAGGGTCCCCTACTAAACTGTGAATTCTTTGAAGGCAGATAAAATAGGAATAGGGTCTGGGCCTGTAATTGCCTTGCACAAAGGGAACAACTAAACAAGGAAACTTTATTTTTTTTTTTTAATTCAGTTGAATACCAGTTTACAGTTGTGGAGACTATCTGGCAGTTGTCCCAGAGGACAGAACTCTGGACTGGGAGTCAAGAAGACCTGAGTTCAAATCTAGCCTAAGACAAGCTATATGATCCTGAGAAGTCACTGTACCTTTGTTTGCCTCAGTTTCCTGCCTGTAAAATGGGGTAATAATAGTACTTACCTCACAAGGCAATTGTGAAGACCAAATGAGATATTTGTAAAGCACTTGGCATAGTTCCTGGAACATAGTAGGTGCTATATATGTGCTTGTTCCTTTCCCTTCTCTCCTCCACTCCTTAGACTTACTTAGACTAGAGAGATTAAGTGATTTATCCAAAATCATACATCTGGTATGTTTCAGAGGCAGAATATGAACTCAGGTCTTCCTGATTTGGGAACCAGTTCTCTTGTCATGCTGCCTCTCTTGAGGGCAAATACTATCTTCTAGCCATTACAATGACAAGAACAGATCTGTGAATATAATGGATGCTAAATAAACATTTGTGGAATGGATGATGAACTCCTGAGACAAATCCTTATGGACACAATGAGCACAAAATGTCTCATTACTAAAACTACTTAACATTTTGGTATGATCTTATGATGATGGATTCTACCCATCAGGTACCTTGTGAAAATAATCTTAGGAGATTTTCCTCTATTTCTGCTGCATGGTACCATTGTGTTGAAGTTGGAGTCAAAATAACTAATACTTGAGTTCAAATCCTATCTCACATACATACTAACTGTGTGACCTTGGACCAATCACTTAAGCTTTTGTGCTTCATTTTCCTCAAATATAAAATGAGCAGATTGAGCTTGATGGCTTACAATGTCCCTTCCAGTTCTAATTCTATTATTGAATATAGATATGATAAATGAAGAGCAGCACACTGATACATTTTTGTAGTTATCCTTTACTGAATTTGAAGAGTCCCATTCTACATGTTTTTAAGTAAGTTTGGAATTGTAGTCAATGGCCTTTGTCTGCATTGTTTCATATCAATTCATGACAAGAACAAGAATCCTCAAAATGCAGTAACTAACGGTCAGAGTAAATAGAACACTGGTTCAGGAAAACTTAAGCTCAAATCCTATCTCAGACATTTTCTAGCTGTGTGACACTGGACAAGTAACATAACCTCTTAGCCTTAATTTCCTCACCTGTGAAATATACTAATAATAGCACCTTCCTCAAAGGTTTGTTGATGATCGAAGATAGTAACAAATGAAAACTCTTTGCAAACACCAATGCACTATTGTATTTTTATTTTCATTTATTATTATTTTTCCTTCCATCCTAAAGAAGCTCTTCCAAGAGAAAGACCAAGAAGCACAATGGTCATAGTTTATCTCATGGAACAGGCTGGTTGATTCTCTTATTTCAACCAATAATAAGTGTAAAAGGTTATGAGACTCCTAAGGCCTCATGAACCTTTACACTAATAATTAATACTTCAGCTGTACTCATATAGATTCAAACAATATCTAAGTAGAATTCCTAAGCTAAAACCTTTGAACTATATCCCTGACTGAGGGCTCAAGCAATGGAAATGTTCAGCCACATGGCCTAACTAGTGATACAATTCTATAGAATAAAAGAGTGAAGCCAGGCAGGGTTGTTAACATTGGTCAGGTAGACATCATAGTGAGAATAGTTTCTAGAACTCAAACATCTGGGATTCATAGGGAGAGTAGAGAATAGAGTGGAGATCACAGTAATGGAAAAACAAAGTTATTCGATCAATATGTGCTTACTTACAGAAAGGAATAGCTCTTTGGGGGTAGTGTGTTGGGAGTGGGATGGGAATAATTGATCAGATAGGCCTGTGAGTGTCCCTGATCCACTTCTGGCCAAATAAACAATGTAGTTAAAAGGAACCAGAAATTATGTCTTGGGCCTCTCCTAAGTAAAAACTTCCAGAATTGATGGTCCAGTAGCCACCCATAGGCCAACAGACTGAGATGTTGGTCCTTTCAGTAGAAAGAGAGTGAAGTCCTCTTTGATTGTACTTAAAACCTGAAAGGGAAGAAGACATAGAAAGACAAGACAGTGGGATTTAAAGCAGCTTCATTTACTTCATAGTTTTGTCTAAAATAATCTTGTTTACTTTACTCAGATATAGAAGGAAGGAAGAAAGGGAACAAGACAGACACACAATGATTCAAGTGTAGGGTATATTAGTAAATAAGTATTTCCTCAGTTAAAATCATAAATATTTAAGTTGGAATGCATCTTAGAGCTAGTTTAGGTGCTCTTAACCTTTTTTTGTGACTTGGAACCCTCTGGTAGTATGAGAAAATCCATATATTCTTCCTCAGAATAATATTTTAAAGTGCATAAAATAAAATTCATTGGAGTAAAAAGAAAATCAATTATATTGAAATAAAGATGAATTGTGTTTTAATTTTTTCTTATCCAAGTTCATAGACCTATGAAATCTATCCATAGATACTTTAGGGATCCATTAACTCCAGATTAAGAATTCCTGATCAATTCAAACTTTCAACTTTATAGATCAGGTTCTGAGGACCAAAATGTTAAAGTGATCTTAATAAATCTTTATTAAATTGTGCAACATCAACAGAAGAACCTGGATTTGAATTTAGAACTCCAAATACCAGTACTGCTCTTTCCACTAATCAAAGACACTTTCTCCTCAATATTATGTTAGTATAAGTGTGCACCCTGGGGGTACTTGACAAAGGGAATGCTCTGCTAATACATGATTTCATTAAAAGATTAGAAGAGAGTGGTGGTGGCACATGACACCCTGTAAGAAAGGCTGTGCAAAATGAGAAAGAAAAAAGATAGGAAAATTTGAGGCAAAAACATATAATTCTAGAGATATGTACAATTTTGGTACATATTTCTGAATATTCTTTGGTATAGCACATTTTAACAATAATTAGCTAGTCTTTCTTCCAAGAAAAAGTAGAATGCATTTAGAAAAGGCTATATTTTGAGCAATCTCATTATTTATTACATGGAATTAGGGTGTATTTTTATTTGCTTAGTTTTAAGGTTGAAGAACTTGATTTTGTAAATTCACATAATTTATGCTGACTTCAACTTTATGTTGAAGTTTACTTCATAGTTCCTAAAAAAGAAAAGATTCAATGAAAACATAGTAGTTCTAGTCCAGTAGATGAAGGTCCTTCATGTGGAGGAGATGGATTAGATTTGTTTCACTTGCTTTTTCCCCAGAGAGCAGAACCACAAGCTATAGGGGTAAAGGAAAGAGGGAATTTACAGAAAGGAAAGAAGAAGAGAAACAAAGGGAGGGGAAGAGACAGAGAAACACATATTGAGAGAGACAGAGACAGAGACAGTTAGAGACAGAGATGAAAAAACAGACAGAGAGAGGGACAGAGACAGAGACACAGACAGACACACACACACACA
>JAJPUD010000435.1:678157-708601 GCA_023553655.1 Myrmecobius fasciatus
AGAGAGAGAGAGAGAGAGAGAGAGAGAGAGAGAGAGAGAGAGAGAGATACTGAAAGGCAGAGAAACAGAGGGAGAAATTTAAGCTTAAGCATGAGGAAACTATATGGCCCAAAGGATAGAGAACTGGGCCTGGAGTCAAAAAGACTCCAGGTTCAAATCTAGGCTCAGACACTTACCAAGTGACCCTGGGCAAGTCATTTAATCCCTATTTGCCTTAATTTACTGGAGAAGGAAATGACAAACCACTCCAGTATCTCTGCCAAGAAAAATCAATACTGGCCCACAAGGCCACACAAAGAGTCAGATGTCACTGAATGACTGAACAATCACAAGGAAAAGCACTTTATAATCAGTATCATCTGAAAGTATAAATTGTTTTGTGAAGCACTAAACTCTCCCTCTTTAGGCTAGGATTGGGGTTTTATGATTACTTGCTGAATGTGTGTAGAGGGTTACCTTTTTCAAACATAGTTTGGAAAGTGGTCTCCTTCCACTAAATAAGGTCCCTTCCAATACTGAAGTTTTAAGATACTGTAATACTATAGTGTTCTTCAAACTATGGGGCACTTACTGATCAGTGGATTGCAGAATTAACCTTATAAGGTGTTCACTGAGAAATGTAATTTCACTAAATTCTATGGAATAAAGAAAATATTTTTTTAATAAATTGTTCCCTTAGAAACTCATCCATTATATTTCACTTAATAAAAATAGACACCAAATTCATGTTTGTGCCAAGTTACAAAGTATGGAAGGAAGAAACCAGATCTAGAGTCTAAAACTAAATTATATCCATTTCACTAAACATTTTGCCAATCTGTTATACCATATTGAAGACAGTCTGCCTTTCAAAATATTTTCATATGTCGAGTATATATTCAAAATGGACTGTTGCTTACTCTGTCATGTCTGCAATGAGAAGGTATATATTCCCGTAATATAGGCTTTTAATTTTTTGCCCGTACTCTGTACCCCTGATGTGCATCTCCTTGGGGTGCTGAGTTGGGGGGGGTCTCAGTTTGGGAAGATTGAATTTGTTACAATGGTTTTGCTTTTGTTTTTTGTTTTGATTTTTCCAGTGGTGAATGGGGAATGGTGGGAGGGGAAAGATAAAAATTTTGTTAATTAAAAAAATTAAATGAGTGAAATAGGAGGATTCTGGGAAGATGAAGGAATAGGTCAATAAATTTCAAGTTCTCCAGTTTCCCTCACAACAACAACAAATTTATAAATTGGTGAAAAATAAAAAAGACTTGGGGCAGAATTGGAGTCCTCCTCGCACAACCTGAAAAGACTGGAAGAATGACTCCAGGTGGGGATTAACCAGTGTGAAGTGCAAACACCCCCAGGCTAGCTCCACAAAAGCCCCAATGAGGGGCTAGCTGGGTTTGGTAGGAGCCTCAGCCGGAATCACAGAAACTTTCACTTCAGGACAGCTTGCAGATTGGGGTGTCTGAGTCTGAGAAGACTGAAGTAACCTCAGGCAATTAGGAATGCCAGGACCTCCTTTGCTGCAGGATGGTATCTGCATACCAAGTGAGCGCAGAAGCAATGGGATGCTGCTGGCTTCTGGCACTTGCAGGAGGGTGGAGCTTTTGGTTTGAGGTTCTACATCAGAGAGGAGAATTGAATGGAAGCTTAAGGTCCCATCCCCCCACCCCACAATTAGAGGTGCTTACATTACTACTCATTTAAAAAAAAAAAAGTGAATCAGCAAAAAAGAAACCACTTAACTATAGAAATTTACTATGGGAATAGGAAACATCAGGGTTCATCTTCAGAGTAGGACACTGAAGTAAAAAGAGTTTCTTCTACCCCAAAGAGTAATGTTAAATGTCTCTCTGCCCAGAGAGAATTTATAGAAGAACTCAAAAAAAATTTTTTTAATCAAATTGGAAACATGGAGGGAAAATTAAAACTAAAAATGATCCAAGAAAAATAAGATTTTGGGGGGAAAAGTTATCCAACTAGAAAAGGAGATAAAGACTCTCGAAGATGAAAACAACTCTTTGAAAATTGGAATTGGGCAGGGGGAAGCCAGTAAAGCTATAAAAGACCAAAACAAACAAACAAACAATATAAAGAATGAAAAAATGGAACAATGTGAAACGTAAGAAAAACAAGTCTAGAGAACAGATCAAGTACAAAAATATATATATAAGAATAATTTGACTACCTAAAAGCTGTGATCAAAAAAAGAACCTTACTTGATACAATAATGCAAGAAATAATCCAAGAAAATTGCCCTGCAATGATATTATATGAGGGAAAAGTAGAAACAGAAAAAATCAACCAATTACTATCTCAAAGAAATCCTTTGTGGAAAACACATAAGAATATTGTTACCAAATTTCAAAACTAGATCAAAGACAAAATTTTGTAAGAAACAAGGGAAAAGGGGCAGCTAGGTGGCGCAGTGGATAGAGCACCAGCCCTGAAGTCAGTAGGACCTGAGTTCAAATCTGGTCTCAGACACTTAACATTCCCTAGTTGTGTGATACTGGGCAAGTCACAACCTCAATTGCCTCAGCAAAAAGCAAAAAAAAAAACAAAAAAACAAAAAAAAACAAGTAACAAGGGGGGAAAAAACAATTTAAATATGCTGGAGCTACAATTAGAATTGTCTAGGATCTTTCAGTAGCCATAATAAAAGACCACAGATCCTGGAATCACATATACTAGCATTCAAAAGAAGTAGATCTATGTTCAAAAATATTATATCCAACAAAAGTATACATAATGTTGAATGAAAATAAAATAGACATTCAATGAACTTCCAGATATTTAGGACTTTTCTTTCAATTAAACCTGAACTTAACAAAAAATTTAACATATAAGAGCCAATATCCAAGATTATTTCAAGGCACTCAATATGGGCAAATTGTTTATGTTTTTTACATGGAAATGTATTCCATATGTTTAAGATTGACATCAGTAATTGGGTAGTTCAAAAGAAAGCTTTATATAAATGAAGTGCAGAGGAAGAATAGACAGAGGTAATAGAGGGGGAAGAAGAGCTCATAGTTCTGAAAAGCAACTTACATAGGGAATGGCTTAAATAGGCAACACCATAGTGTACACACACACACACACACATATCATGAAGGGTACATCATCATCCAAAATCTATAAAGAAATAAGGAGAGAGGAATGGATAGATGGGGAAGCAAGGAGTAAGGGGAAAAGACAAAGGAGGAATCCTTGGGTGGGGAAAGGTTAAGTAATAGCAAGTTAAGAAATGAAATTAAAGTTGAAGAGTTAGCAGGGATAGGAAAGAAGAGATGTAAACAAACTCTACAACAAAGAGTAGGAGTTGAATTTATTCGGGGAAAAAAAGGCATGGCGAGTAATCATTGATTTTAGACAAAGCCAAACAAAGATTCTATCAAGAGTGAATATATTAATATTGTTTAGATGCATGTTTACATAATGCTTGTGTGTGTACATACATATGTGTGTGTTTGTGTCTGAGTATATATAGATATGTATGCATGTCACTATGTATATGTATATATAGATATATAGATGTGGGGGTCTATGGATGGTGTGAATGTATATGTACATATGTGTGTATGAATATAACTATTAAATATATCTGTGCTTAA
Source organism: Myrmecobius fasciatus (assembly GCA_023553655.1). Lineage (NCBI taxonomy): Eukaryota > Metazoa > Chordata > Mammalia > Dasyuromorphia > Myrmecobiidae > Myrmecobius > Myrmecobius fasciatus. Next base: position 681,763 of record JAJPUD010000435.1, read on the forward strand.
CTATAACCTGCTTGGGGGAGGTAGAGAGAATAAAAAGGAAAAAAGAATAAAATAAAAAAGTGCCCAGCAGAGAGCAAAATAACAGTTTACAAGGAAGTATACACACACATACATACACAAATTTGTAGATGTGGCACCAAAATCAAGGGATTTACATATCGCATATTCCTAGTGAAATAGCTTCTATTATAAATCTAGAAGGGACCCCAAAAATCTTCTAGTCCAATGAGCTCATTTGATTCCATAAGGAACCAAAGCACAGGAAAGATAATTCATTCACCTAAAGTTACATAGGTTTGTAAGCACCAGAGATAATATTTGAACCCAGAGAAAGTACTGTTTTTCATTATTCCACACCAATCACAGCTCTATTTCATCCCTAGAAATCACAGCCTCTTACTCCTGTTGACATGTTGCTTTCACTAACAATAAGCATGATATATTTATAGATGGAGGAAGAAATCAAGAAAGGTAGTTTTCAAAGATTTGACCAAAGTAAAGAAATAAATGACATGTTTTTAATTTCAATAGATGCCATCCTGTTGTTTGGTACAGTGTCAGTTTTCCCATAGTGTTTCCCATTGAATCACTGAGCATGAATCCTGCAGTTTCAAAAGTATCACATTTTCAAAGTATTTTGATATTGTTCCATTTTGCTAATGAAGGCATGCCCAACTATCTGAACCCATATTATTAGGTACATTAAAAATTTAGCTATGCATCTATTTGGCTGTTTGAGGTTGGGGGAAAAGATGTAGTAAGCTGTTGATATTCTGAGCTTTTGCTTGCAAATCTGTTTTTTTTCTATGTAAAACTAAATCTCTCCAAAAACCAACATTCATTTCTCTTCATTAGTTGTATCTTGTCTCTTTTGCTTACTCATTTGGAAGACCTTGAACTTTGAGTCTGAACTCAACAATAATCTGGACAAAAATCTAAATTATGAATGAAATTTCAGGCATTGAGCTTATGAGAACCACCACCCATGAAAATATTGAGATATCTTTGAACTCAGACTTGCAAATTGTGTAGATCTTCACTGCAAGTGAGAAAGGTGTTTTTCTGCATTAGGGAAAAACTCAGTAAAAATAGATGAAAATCAGTCTGAAAATATTGCCCTATAGAATGTAGTAAGCTTATTTAAAATATCTGTTCAATATTCTTTTTTATGTTGTTATTCCAGAGTTTGTTCATTCTCAATTTATAAGTACACAGAAATAAAATTAAAAGTTAAATTCCTCCGAAGCCAGCAACACTCACTCAGTCCTAGAATGCTGTCTTTCTGTATTGTGAAACCTGCTATTAATGTGTGTGTGTTTGTATGCATGTATATGTGTACATATAAGCAATCTTGTGAAATCTGCTATGTGTGTGTAAATATATGAGTGTATATGTGAGCAATCATACACTTATCTTTACTCCATCCTTCAATACATATTACAGTTCTGCCCACTTACTGCCAAATATGTGTGTTCATACATGTATACATATATGTGTCAATATACATAGCATATGTACATTGCAAAAGTATATTTCCTTGCACATAAATATATACATTTATTTATATATGATTTTTGGCAAACAGGTCTGGCCTGGTTCTCTGTAATAGTTCCTCCTACCTGTGTTATAAGAAACCCTATGGTATCATTGTTAGTGTAAAAGTCTCTAACGGCAAAAATGTAAACCAAATATGTTTCTTAATTATACCAATATAGACTTGGAATAGGGGATCCTGTGGAAAAATGTTATGACAAGCATTATCAATTTTTCTTAGTGTTATACAATATTATTTTAAAATACATTTCAGGCTTTTAAACAATCCCTATCCATTGGAATCTCCCTTTCTCCTTTCCATTTTTCTGAGATATACTTCTCTGTGTGTTGTACAACAAAATGTCCCCTCCCACCAAGAGTATTTCATTTAAACATTCATTCAATAGTGGAAACAAATGTCTTTGTGGCTAGAGGAAATGATTAAATAAAAATCATTTTTAAAGAATGAGTCAAAAAGCAAAACTCCATTTCTCTGCCAAAAATTGAATATTCAGGAAATATTATTGGTAAATAATCTTTATAAGGATAGAGAATTTTCATTTTTAGACAAATACATTCAGAATTTGCTTCCATAGATTGATTGTGTATATACTTCAAGAATTATTTAACAAATCTTGCACCAGTGATTTGTCCTTTTCCATTGCCCAAGGAACTGAAATATTGTTTTAGAGAAAACAGAGACATTTACTTCTTTTTTTTTTTTTTTTTTTTGCTTTTTTGCTGAGGCAATTGGGGTTAAGTGACTTGCCCAGGGTCACACAGCTAGGGAATGTTAAGTGTCTGAGACCAGATTTGAACTCAGATCCTCCTGACTTCAGGGCTGGTGCTCTATCCACTGCACCACCTAGCTGCCCCGAGACATTTACTTCTATAGCCTATAACTTTAAGTTTTTGTTTTTGTTGCTTTTAGATTTTGTTGTTGTTGTTGTTGTTGTTTATTTGTTTGGTTGGTTTTTTAAAAGAGAAACACCAGAGCAATAAAATTAACTATTCCATAGTGAATAGAAGGATGACCTCATGGTCAGGAAGACCTGAGTTCTAGTCCTATCCCTTACAAATTCTGGCTATATGACCTTGGAAAAGTCACACCTACTCAATACCCCAGCAATGATCTAAAATTCAGAGTTTCAGACAAGATGCCAATCTGTATTAGTGGAAAGTATTTCCACCCTGAGATTTCTCCACAGAAATGAAATCATAAGTTCAAACATTCTACTTCTCCTCTCCAAAAAAACAATAGCAATAGTACTGCTAGTGTTAACAGCAATAGAATATTTGTATTTACACAGATCTCATCATAAAGTTAATTCTCAGTTATACATGTTAGAAGTTATTGTAGCACACTAATTTCTGCCACCCATCATATACATTTGTTTAATCATTAATCAATATGTACTTGAGTATTAAAACTGAATTTTATGTTTTCTTGATCAAAACATAGTAAGAAAGTAAACCCACTGGGGAAATTTGATCATTTGATCCATTCATTCCAAAGGCAACTGAGATGATTTCAAGATCTTCCATACTTTGGGACTATCTACAAAAGAAGTGTCAAGCATGTAGCCCATTGACTGCATTCTGCAACACTATTGAATGTATCTGCACCATATTAAAATGTAATTTGGAAATATTTAACATAATAAATATAAATATAATAAAACACTGATAATATTACATATTAACTATGTCAATATGATGCTAACCCAGATCCTTATGTATGAATTAAAATTCCCTTTTCTATTTTATTTTGATATCACTGGTTTACAGCACTAAAATTTCTTTGATTAGTAGGGATAAGCATACTCCCCATAGAACCATATTTATATTTTGAAGAACCTTTGTTTAAATCTGTGAACTGGGAGGCAATCAGATATGGTAGAAAAGGCATGGAACAATGAAAGGGAGAAGATATTTAATCTAAACTCCATCTGAAGCTGTACTAGGCAAATTGTTTACCTTCACCAAGACTGATTTTTGTCATTTATAAAATAAGAAGTTTATACTAAATGATGTCCTAAGATTCCTTCTAAGACTGTATAATATTGGAAGCTTCTAAAGGGAAAGAAGTTGTCATTTTTCATCCCTAATACCTAGCAACCAATGATGCCCACAGCAAATGCCTAATTAATGTTTGTTGAACTTAGTTTAATTGAAGGTAGCCTCAAATAAAAAAAAATGGAGCTAACATCATTGTTTTCTCTATGTCAAAATGGAGCCTGGCACAACAAGGGTACAATGACTCTTGGAAGTGAAGGGATATAGAACTATCTCAAATTTCTTCTGTGACCAAATAAGGGACAAAAGACCCAGAAAAAAAAAGGATTGATCAAGGCCAATTTCCCAGAAAAGAATCTTTCCAAACTCACTATTCCTAACCTCTTTGGGATAGAGGTTCCCTTGAGGACCTCACATAAAAGTATGTAGTATAGTCATTGAGAAAGTTGAGCTGAAGGCTAAAATATATAGAGTTCTCAAAATCAAGTTAGCCGGTATTTTGATTTGGATATCTTCAGGCAATTTAAGGAACTGGAGAAAGCCAATAGCTAAAGTAATATCATGAAACCTATTTTTTATTTCAAGCATGCATTTCACCTAACTTATGTTCTTGCTTTGTTCCTGTTCAGAGTTATTTGACATTTTTTAAAATTCATATTTGCTGCTAGTTGTAAATTTGGTGCAAATTGTTCAATAAAAAAACTGTATAAAAGATGTTAATGGAGTCCAAACATACACACATCCCAGTATTGTATAGACGAGCACAGGGTGGAGAGAGATGGAGAGAACATTTGAGTAATGTTCTCTGTTGTTTGGGTACTTATCTAGTTGATTGAAGCATATTCAAGGAGCACTTTGTTAAATTGTTTTAAGGAGTTTCTATGGCAATCCAAATACAGCAACTTTATAAAAAAAATTATTTTATTGAATCTTTCCATGTTTCTTTAGCTTCAGAACCCAAGAATTTTAAGAAAACTTTCATGAGGAGAGGTGGAAACTGAAAGATAGCCCTTAACACTCAACTGAATTGAACGCTTTTATTTATTTATTTATTTATTTTAACAGAGTAAAGTAAATGCTATAAAGGTTCTGTCATTCCTTCCAAGGGAATGCAAGAGATGTTGGTCCTGTAACTAAGTTGCCCAGTTGATAAAGTACTGAGTCTAGATTCAGAAAGACTTAAGATCAAATCCCACCTCCAGATTCTTACTAGGTACTTCCTAAAAGTCTTAGGCAAGTCATTTAGTCTGTGCCTCAGTTTCCAAAATTATAAAATGGAGATGAGATAATATAATTAAAGCTTTTGCAAGTCTTAAAGCATTATATAAATGCTAGTTATTATTATTACATCACAAAGAAGTAACTATTGGATCTATTAACATGCATCTGTAATAAAAAAATACCATTTTAAAAATGGAATGAAAAAATTAGTGCAGACAACATATAAGCTGGGAAATGATAAACGAGCAAGACTTTGCTACAGTAATCACTTGAGTATTGAAACAAATGAGCAACTTCACAACAACATTATCTTCTGTCTTTAGTTATACAAGTACATATTCATATTGTGTGTATACTCTTTTCTTTTTTTTAAATTCTAAAAGTAGAGAAATAAAATGGAATTTTTTTAGCAGCATTTAAGTAGTGTCAGAAATGTTTAGTGTTCAAAGTAAAAGTCATACACTTGAAAGCTCAAAAAACAATTTTCCATGTTAGGCTTGCAGTTCTTTTTTATGATAAAAGTAATATTTTTAAAAAATCATTCTAACCTAAACATATAAAGATTTCAAAATGGAACTTGAATTGCATGCATCCTAATCGTATATAGTTTCTATCAGTTAATGTGCTTGAGGATACTTAACATTTATGCATTTTTGAAATGCCTGACAACACAATCACCATATTTTTTGGTGATGGGCCAAATTGAAGAGATTCAATTAATTCTTGAAATTATATGTTAACCTTAGATCCAACTTTAAGCAAAACAAGAACTGGAAAATTTTGCAATTCTATCTCCCCATTTTTCTAAAGGTAGGTATGGGATCATAGATCTGCTATGAAGATAAATGCTAATAAAGTTAGTTTTCCTGGGCCTAAACAAAAACCATCAGCTTTATGCCTCTCACAATGCCCTTCTCATGCAAACACAAACTTGAGAATTCCTGTCATCTTTTCCAAATGGCATATTATCGACATCCTTTGAATTGTTCCTATTCTACATGTATTCCTAAGTTATAGATAATTGCTATAATAGCAATGACCATTTACTTAGCTTATTAATGTTACAAAGAAGTTTTAAGTACATTTTCTAATGAAAGCCTCACAACAATCCCGAGTTAAATATTAATAGAATTATATACTCCTTTAATAGATGAAGAGATGGAGACTTGAAATGCCTTGTCCAGGATAACACAGCTAGTAGGCAATTGAGGCAGAGTTTGATCCCAGATTCTTACTGACTCCAAGTCTGGAACCCAACATATAGTAAATACTTTTAATTCTTTGAGTCAAAAATTACATGATACTAATGTACTATGTTAGAGCAAAGCAATAAACGTGTGTATACCTGTACATATATATCATATGTACATACAGATATATTTATAGGTCTATAAAGTTTTGAGGTCAAAATCTACTGATTAATCTGCCTCAAAAAATTTAACCTAATCTTAACATACCAAATGAAAACTATAGCTTAGTAAAATTATATTCAAAGCATACTCCATGGGGCATACTTGAGAATTATGACATTTCCTTATGTATTCTCAATCAAACCAAACAGAAGAGATTTTAAGTTTTCCTCAGTTATTCACTTTTAGAAGGTGCTGTTTTGGTGTCCTACTAAAAGCAAATGAAAGCTTGAAAAGACTTAACATAAATTATTCCCTCAGACTCATGAGATTTTAGACTGATTTGCAAACTCATAGAGAAGGAATTGGGACAACTCTTCTTCATCCATCATTCTGCTACTTAGGAATTTGCAAAACACATCAAGAATTAATTCCCTTTGGATCATGTAGGAATGGATTTTTACAACCAATTATGTCAGAGTAATAAATTTAAATCATAACAGTTTTTCAAATGTAAAAAGTTCTTTAAGGCTAGCAAAATGCTTTAAATATATTATCCTATTTGATCTTCACAAAAATTAGTCAAGTAGATGCTATCATTATACCACTTTCATAGCTGAGTAAATCAGGTTTAGAGATGATGAGTGGTTTAGCCAGAGTTATAGAGTTAATGAGTACTTGAGGCAAGAATTGAACCCAAGTCTTCCAAATTGTAAACTCAACATTTTATCAGTTAGAGAATATTGCTCCTCTGTTTTTTTTTTATAAATTGTGTTGACATTTTTTAACCTCACTTCACTTTTATAAATATATTCTTCCCTTTTCCTGTCCCTAGAGAACTAAAAAATAGTAACAACCATGGAGGAGGGGAAGGAGAGTAAAAAAAAAGAAATACAAAATAAGAAATACACAGCCATTCAGTAAATATATAAACATATAAGTATGAAAAGAAAATATAGGTAGTATTCAAAAACCACACTCTCTCACCTATGCAAAGGAGCAAGGGACATGTATTTTTATATTTCTTCTTTGGGATCAACCCGGGTCATTTAAAAAATACATTATTGAGTTTCTTTTGTTCTTTCTATTTTTATTGTTGTCATTGTGGATATTGTTTTCCTAGTTCAACTTACTTGACTTTGTATCTTTTCGTATATCTTCCCATGCTTCTCTTTATTCTTTATTTTCATCATTTCTTATGACACAGTAATATTCCATTCATAGATATGACTAAAATGTGTGCCTGAAATTTGATATTTTGTTTCTTAAAGTAAAGTTTGAGGTGTTTTATTTTTAAGTTTAGATAATTTTCAGTTTGGCGAATAAAAGGTTCCCATTCAAAATAAGAGTTTCTGGAATGCATATCCTGGGAAAATCCACGACCTATGCCTATGACTCCATATATTCATGTGTAGTGCTTATTTTATAAAGAAAAGTTAGCTTATTTGTATTTAATTCTCAGTGATGTCATAAAATGTATAATTTCCGGTTCTCTATTTTCCATAATATTTTCAGAGGAGAGAGGGCTCTCAGTATGGTGGAATCCATTTACAAGCTATTATTAGTTCTTTTCCTCATTTTGAACCCTTGAAATAGCATAGTTCATTCACTGGCCTACCTGACATTTTAAAAACCTGAGCAAACAGTATTATTCTTGGAAAAGAAAAACCTTTTCTCACTAGATTCAGCATTTAGAAACAATATTTTATTGATTTGAATCAGAAAATTGTCTTCCCAAACCTGAAATGAATATAAACAATGGACTCTGTGAATAGATGCTATCAGCTCTTGTTTGTTGCCTTGGATTTTAGCTTCTCTTTTGATGGGTGCTTTGTATTCAGTGACACCACATGTGCTTGAAGCCTTCTGAACCACATTTCACTTTCATTCCTGTCAGCACCCAAGCTTGCCTTGCACTTGGCTTCTGAGCTGAACAGAACTCCCTTCTCTGCAGTGCAACCTCTCTTAATAAGAAGCGTGTTGTAATCATTCAAGTAGACACAGTCATCTCGTATGTCAAGATCACTTGTATTTTTTACTACCACTTCTTCACCCCAAAAAAGAAAAGGGCATTTTTTTAAGTGAACAAAGCTGCACTTCCTACCCCTTTAGGCAAAATTCTTATATTCCTCAAGGGGCCAAAGGTTTGTCTCCTTCTGCCCTTGGGAGAAAAAAGACTAAGATGCATCATTAATCATGCAAACTGTCTCCTGCAACAGGGCCAAGAAAATGATCATCCTTACACCACACATCAATATTCTTGACACCTGTCTTAAAACTTAGGTCATGCATATCCATCTGCCATGAGAGAAGTGTCAGTGGAAAAACATCCCTCCACTATTTTTAGGATCATGTCAAAATTATTCATCAACTATCTGTCAGCTCATCCAATTTGTCACATTAACGTGATCGACGAATATCCATACTGGACATAGTCTTTTTGCATTTCTTTGTTTGTTTGTTTGTTTGTTTTAAATAAAAGTATAAGATGTTTTTGACACTGTTGAACATGAAAGGGCTTATGCCAAAAGAAGATATGATCTGGTGGGCCCTCCCAAGAGCTAACAATAATATGAAATTGGGTTGTGGGGTGACACATTGTGTCTGCTAGCCAAACACTAGTTCTGCTAAGTTTAGAAAAGCCCACCACCAATCAGTCAGCCAGTCAAATAGTCAATAAGCATTTATTAAGTGCTTGCTATGTGCGAGACACCATATTAAACACTATGGATACAAATAAAGGGGAAAGCAATCTACCCGAAAGTTGGTTACCAATAATTTTTTTTTCACGAAGAGAGTTCTGTTGCACTACCAAAAATTACTACCAAAAATATTATGATATATGCAAATTGTTAAGAAGTAAAAATCTTAATGATATAGAGTATAATTCTCTCAAATTATGAGTGTAATTAATTTATCATAAATTATTTTCACAGTGAAAGTAGTAAATTTTAAAACTTTAGTAATTTGCTTTACTTTTTCACTAGCTTCTATCCATTTTAGTACTTTTAAAATAATATACAATTCAATATTTCATATTTTTTCCTCTCTTCCCTTCAGCTAAATTTCCTGGCTTCTTTTAGGCACCATCTCCTGGTAATAGCGATGTAATTTAGTATATTAAGCTAAAATTATAATGACATCATGGTTTGCAAGTTCTATTTCTACTGTTTATTATCTCTGTCACTCTAAGAAAGTTACTTGGCCCCACTGGGCTTCAGATTCCTCATTTCCATAATGAAGGGGTATAATATGATTGTTTTAAATTTGCTCTGACCTAGATTCAAGTCATTTTTCTTCCACTTTCTACCCTGGTTCAGTCACCCTAATCCTTCCAATCCTCAGTTTCCTTTGTGAAATAGAAATGACAACTCTTCCATTGAACTCACAGAACTTGGGGGGAAACTTAAAATTAATCCTTGTAAAAATCTGCAATAGGAAAAGCAAATGCAAGATACCATTAAAAAAAAAAAAACTCTACTCCACAGTTTATACTGTCAAATATTATATAGTCAATAGGTACTAAGGACATTGATCATAGATCATGGATCATAATTCACCCTCCAAACTTTCACCTGTCATCTCAGCTTTGAGACTTTAGATTTCTACACTTCATTTAGCACATGAAAAATAAAGTTGTATCAATTTAGGGAAGAACTTGTATAGAAAACACAGTTCTAAACATTACTTTGGAAGTCATAGCAGAGGCTGTTTACAGAAAAAAGAGACCTTCATATGCAAATGTATGGCATTTGGAAATGTCATATAGCTACATCAACATATAAATAAGCTGCTTTCTGGATGTACTATTATCCACCTTCTGTATCAAAATAAAGTAAAACTGATAGAGTATCCCTGGGTCACTATAGGGAAAGTCCCTTAGCAGTCAGTTAACTAATCCAGCTAATACTCCAATTCATTTCAAAGAGAATATTGTTGAAACCAGTATTTGTGTTGTTATTTTATAAGGTAGATACAATTAAGCTAAAAGTAAAAGAATTCATGAATCAGGATGTTTTCCTTTTCCCCCAAGAATCAGCTTCTCTCAGATATACTGATAGGGAGCTATTTCAGTCTTCAGCATTCCTTTTACATCTATCCTATGCCAAATAAAGAGTTGGGCTTGTCCTTTATATAGGAAAAAACGGGGCAGAAAAAGAAAACAGAAATACTCTGTTGAATGGCAAATCTTTTTTTCCCCTGATTTTCTAAAGAATCAAGCAACATTTACTAAACAACCAAAGCCAATCACTCTGCTACGTGCTGGGGATACAAATACAAAGAATGGTACAATCTTGCCCTCAAGAAGCTTCTCTTCTAAAGGGGACAATCATTTTTGATTTATTCATTTATTCATTTGTTCACCAAGCAGTAAGTGCCTAGAATATGAAGCCTCTGTGCTTGCCATTGGACATATAAGAGAAAATAAAAACCTGCCATGCCCTTCAGGACATTCTACTTGACCTCCTAGCACTGGGCTAGGTTACAATGTAATTTCAATTTTCAGTGATGTCCAACTCTTCATAACTCCAATGAGTATTTTTTTGGCAAAAATACTGGAATGGTTTGCCATTTCCTTCTCTAGCTCATTTTACAGAGAAGGAAACTGAGGCAAACAAGCAAGTGACTTGCCTGGATCAGATTTGAACTCATGAACATGTGTTTTATTGATTCTAGGTGCTGCATTCTAACTTCTGTACCACCTAGCTGCTCATCATTTCAATTAGGTGCTTAGAACTATAGACATTCACTACCTCTGATCTCAAGAAGCTTATAGCATATGGTTCAAGAGAAAATGTGGTAGATATAAAGGACAGTAGCAATCACAGAACAATTTTAAAGGGGAGAGGAGGGAATTAGAGAAGAAAAATAGGACATCACAGAATCTCAGAGAGTTGGAAGAGACTTCTGAGGCCATCTTGTCCAAGCTAGATATGAGTGCTTTCTCTACAATATACCTGAATAACAGTCATGTACTTTTGCATAGCTCTAATTGTTGGAGAAAATTTTTTTCTTACTTTAAGTTTAAATCTACTTCTTTGCAACTCCTGTCCACTGTTCCTATTTATTTCTTCTGAGCACCAAGCAAAACAAGCCTAATTACTCTTCTAAATGGTAGCCTTGAATAATAGCTGTCACTTTTCCCACTCCTTAATCTATTCTTATCCAAGCACAATATCCCCATTTCCTTCAACCAATCTTCATATTTCATGTTCTTCTGTTCTTTCACCTTCCTAGTTGCCCTGCTCTGGCCACTGTCCAGCTTATCAATACCCTTGATATGTTGTACTCTAAATAGATTTGGTTAGACTTAAAGTACAGTCAGATAATCATTTATGTAGTATGAGATACTATGCCTCTGTTAAGATTATATTTGATTTTAGAGGTGCCCTATCAATCTGTTGATTCATTTTCAAACTGAAATCCCTCCAAATCTCCAGATCACCTTGAGATGAATTGTCTAAATACCTTTACCCATCTTGGCCTATAAAGTTGATTTTTTGAATCCATGTTTACATATAATCCCTATTAAATTTTAGCTTTATGAGATTCAACCCAATATTGTAGACTAAGGTTTATTGGGGGGGGGGTTGTTTTTTTTTGTTGTTGTTTTGTTTTGTTTTTGTTTTGTTTTGTTTTGGCATCCTTATTATGAGACATGACCAATAGCTAAGAATCCTAGTTTTGTGTCATCTATAGACTTAATAAATCCTTGATCAACTTTTATCTGTCACTGATTAAAAAAAAATTAAGGAGATAATATTTGAATTGTTCCTTGCAAAAAAGAAAGAACCTGAATAGCAAAACATAGGATAAGACTTTATAGAGTTCTATTCTAAGAATATCAAACAGTACGAATAAAGATCTAGGGATAGAAGATGGGAGAGGAAGGAATGAGAAATGGGGATGGGGGTGGGGGAGAGAGTAATCATTTATTTAGAGCCCAGAATTCATGAAAGGGAGTAGTTTGAAATTGGCTTGAAACACAGGTTAAACCCTGATTGCAGAAGACCTTGAATGCCAGGTTGGGGAATTTATATTCAGTAGGCCATGGGAAGCCACTGAAAGTCATTATCATTATTATTGTTGTTGAGTGGGGAAGTATTTTGCTCAGGATGGAACAGTGATATTATATAAAGTATAGTTTAGAAAGGGAAATACTAAAGGTAGGAAGGCCAGCTAGTAGGCATTTACACTATAAAGAAACTCTTATGATAAGAAAACTTCTATGTAAATGGCCCTGTCTGAATAAATTGCTGAACTATAAATTACCTTTCCAGTGCACTTGGGTGATATTCTATAAATTATCTTTTCCAGCACACTATTACATAGTTCTTGGTCTCAAGAAGAGTTAATCTATCTCACCTAGACAAGTAGCTCACTTCCAGAAACTAGATTATTTACCACAGAAATCAGGTATTATATATTTTTTCCAATAAACCATTTACCCCTGCCAAAAGCGGGACTAAAGAATTCACCATAGGAAAAAGAAAAGAAGGAAAATGATATGATTTTATGCAGTCTTTACTGGAAGCCTTGAAAATTCATGTTGAAATCAAGCTTTCTTGCCATTTGTAGTGTACTAAGAGCTATCTTTTGTGAAGATGGGATTCCTTCATTCTATCTCCATATATAATGTAGGTGAACACATGGAGAACAAATAAAATAACTAGAACAATAGCATGAACTTGCTCTCCTTTCCACCTATTCTATAAAAGAGGGATTTATAACTATAGTATTAGCTGTTGCTGATGACTAGAAGTGGATCTGATAGGAACTCAATATGAAAAGCACAGGAGGTCTACTTTTGAGATACGGAAATGTTTAAGGGGGCAAATCAGACACACAAGGGCAAAAAAGACTTGAGTTCCAATCTAGCCTCAGACATGTGACCTTGGGTAAGTTACTTAAACTCTATTTGCCTCAGTTTCCTCAAATGAAAAATGAAAATAACAATAGCATCTATCTTGCAATTGTGAGAATCTAATGAGATAATATTTGTTCAAATACATATTACAGTGCCAGCCAAATAGTAGACACTATATAAATGTTTATTCCCTTCCCCACTTACCATGAGATAACATAAACAAAACACTTTGTAAATTGTAAAACACTATGTAAAAGTATGCTATTATTATTGCTACTATTAAAAATTTTGAAAAGGAAATTCTACTTAGATTGAAGACATCAGTAAAGTCAACATTAAGGTGGCACAGTAGTCAGAGAGCTGTGCCTGGATGCAGGAAAACTTGTATTCTGTCCTCAGATTCTTATTAGTTATGTGGCCCTAGGAAAGTCATTTAAAGCCAATTGGCCTCATATTGCTCAGCAGTAAAATGGGAAGAATCTGGTGAAATGTGCACAGTCCCTGTCACTTTGTAAGTTCTTAATAGCTTTTTTTTCCTCCTTCCCTCCCTCTCTTCCTTCCCTCCTTCCCTCCTTTCTTCCTTCCCTCCTTCCTTCCTTCCTTCCTTCCCTCCTTTTTTCCTTCCTTCCTTCCTTCCTTCCTTCCCTTCTTCCTTCCTTCCTTCCTTCCTTCCTTCCTTCCTTCCTTCCTTCCTTCTTTCCTTTCTTCCTTCCTTCCTTTTTTCCTTCCTGAAAAAGTCAAAATGCCAGAAAAAACAAGGAATGTGGTTATATTCCTCAAGTACAACATTATTTCCAATACAAAAACAAATTATTTGACATGAATTGTTAGTTTAGCAAGAAATCCATCTGCAGAGATGTTATAAACTAAAACCATGAGAAATTAAAACATCAGAATATTGAGAAAGGACATAATGAGAAGAAATATAATAAAGACAAGCTAAAGTTTTTAAAAAGAAGATTTTTGTTGACTATTGATTAAAATGTGCTGACATACATAAATATATATGCTTTATATGAACATCTGGAGAATAGTCTGTCTTTTATTCAGAATTTTATATTATTAATAACAAGGGAAGGCTGAGTAATTATGCTACATTGCCATAATGGGTGAATATCTTACAGGATTTTTTTTTCCTATTACGGCATCTGATCATTCTATCTAACATAAAAAAACTAAGCTATTTTTAAAAAGATGCGAATGTATGTTATCTTGTTCCAAGAAATTCATTTGCATCAGAACATTTAAAAGTAAAAAGACTATGTTGAGCAAGCATCTTTTGTGTCCAAGGACATGTGAATGCATTTCACTTGATAAGACTTTTACTTATTAAAGATATGTGGTATTATTATCATTGCTTTTAATCTGTAAATTAGACAAAACAATTATTTATTGTTTTGACAATCCTGATTTCATTCTCTATCCTATATCTATATTCATATTGAAAAAATGGTGGTAAGATAAAGATTTTGTAATAAAATTTGTTTTTAACTTGTCCATGGAAACTTTAATTACAACAGAATTCTTTTCTATTATTGCTATTGGCTTTCTCATAGTTTTATAGTGAAAAAACTAGCACTTTAAAGTTCTCTTATAGATAGGTGAGATATCTTTCTTAACTGAATTCTTTCTATAAAAATTACCTTAAATTATGGCACAAACTCAACAACTGATTCAAACAAATATTTGAAAACCTCTTGGTAAAATCAGAGCGAGGTTTCACATCAGAAACCAAATATTTACCAGTCACTCTTTCCCAAATTTTTCAATTGTCATATCACAATATAGCTTTAGATATTCTCAACAAATGAAAATTATTACAAGTACCCAGTTCAGAAGAAAATTGTTATATTTCTTTAAGTTCTATTATCTGATTCTCGACTTCATCCCAATCTCCTTTAAAATATGGATATGTTAGTCAGTGCTTGAGAGGGGAACAAAAAAGCTTTATTTCTGGAAGTATAAAACTGAAATTTGGTATCCATTATCAGATATGTACCTTCACATAATCCCCAAATTGCACAGTATAAATTAGTAATGACATTCAAGAATCCATTCTACTTAGGATTTTTAACTAAAATTATAGGGAAAACAACTTTTAGTGATCTCAATTTTCTTATGACTGTAATTCTTAACTTTTGTTGCAATACTTTATTCAGCAAAAGATCATATAATAATCGAACATAGAAATGTAGTGGAAAAAGCATCAAGTCAGTTCTGGGGCCAGGATTTGAATCCCACCTCTAAATTCTATTATTGACTCTTTGGTTGATTTTCAGCTAATCTGTTAGCTGCTCTAGGTTTAAATTTTCTCATAATGATCATTTCCAGTTCTAAATCTCTACAGTTTTATTGACCTGACTTCCTTGCACATAATGACTAATCTATATCCTCTGAGCATTCAAAGTTGTTGATTTCATCTTAGTTGCCTGAACAAAGTTGTTCTAATTGATATGTAATGACATTGTCCAAAATTGTCTGCCAAGTATGTCTACATTTAATGTTATTGGGCCTAACAGGTCCCATGTTCCTATTTGAGACATTTAGATGTAACCTAAAGATAAACATGTAAATAAGTTATATGGAAAACCAGTTTTCTGATACTGTGAGAAAGATCCAGAATTATAGTATCTCTTGAAATGGAGTAGAAGAAAACATTATTACAGAAAGGGGAGAGATTATTGTTTCACTTGTGATAGTTCTTACACACAAAACTTTTCTTTTCCTGAATTGTTTCATTTTTCTATTTTCCTTTCTGTGCACAATTTAGAAATGATGTGTCACAGTTTTGACAGGGTGGTGCAGTGGAAAGGGCCACATGAGGAATCAGGATGCCTAAATGATAAGTTTGGTATTATTGGTCACCTATTACAGGAAATTATGCAACTCACTTAATCTTCATTAGCCTCAGATTCTCTCCCAATCAACTGAGGATATTATCTGCCATATCCACCCTTCTTAGGTTATCATGAAGATAAAAATGAGATAAGGTACGCAGAAAAGCATTTTGAAAAAAGTTAAAGCATTAAACAAATGTAAATTACCCTTATTAAATCTGTTACCAGGAAGGGGCCTTTAATACATCATGGAAATTGAAGATGACAATCTATAGAATCCATTCCTTGTCATTAAAATGTTATTATTTTCTTGTGATTTATTTTCCCTATAAAGAGAAAGTGCTTGTCTAAAAGGATTCACCATTAAGATTTTTCTCATATAGAATCTAAAATTTCCCTTTTCATCCCATTATGCTGAATAGTATTTTTATATCCCTTAGCATTTATGCCTTCAGAATACTAGTAGACAAGTACAAATGTTATAACTCCTAATTCAGATATCATATAGCCAGAATGTTCCCATTTAATACTTTTGATTTTTCTTTATAAGACAGACATTACATTTCCTAATCATTTTTGCTGCTATTTTTTGAATTTTTTTTCCAACTACAACATCTCTTTAGATTACAGAATCATACAGATCTGGATAAGGGATTTTCATTGTAATCTCCAAAAGCACATACCTACAAAATTTCTCTCATATTCTGAATGTTACCTGCAGCTATATCAATGCAATATATAAAGTACATGGACCAAGTTGTATCTGAGGATCTAAAATGTGGTAGGGGTAAAGAAAGTCATATTTTAAAAGAAGCTTGCCCTCTTCTTTGACTTAGGTGGGGATGTGCCCAAATCATCTAGAGCCAGCAGAGAGCCGATAGATTGAAAGCTAAACATAATTCTTTGAATCGGGATGGGGGGGGCAGGGGTTGCTTTGAATTATCCATCTAATTGTCTTATTCTCCACTACACATTGCCATTATGTGCTTTTTCTATTTCAAAATAAGCCAGTGTTTAGGAAATCCAATTGTATATGTCAGTAGTTGTATTTCTAATGGACAAAATAACTGTCTGACTTGCCCCAGATTCTAATTTGTATACACATTCTAACTCCTATTGATTTCTTGAGTAACTAACCATATCCTTCCAGAGCGTAAATTACACCCTGAGAGTAAGTTAGGTCTGTTAGAAGGTAAACTAGCACTTTCAGACCACAGGATACCATTTAGTATGCCATTTAGTAAATACCTTATTTCACATCACTAAATGGCCCCTTAATGGAATGAAATTGTTAATGTACCACACGTGTCCTTAACTGTTTCCATAGCATTCTTGTTGCACTGATTAGGAATTCAGGAAGCATCAGAAGCAAATCAATCATCTAAATTGAAAGCAGAGAATATATTTTGCTATTTAGAATCCTTAAAGAAGGAATCATTCTAGAAAAGCATTTTCCAGATATCTGGGATTTAACCATTTAAGTGATAGAGTTTTATTTTTAACTTAAGTTTTGTTTATGCAGTAGAGGTTGACATTTCCTGCCTTTTTAGATGAAGTTTAACATATTTCAAACCTTTTTAGATGTGAAAGTGAACATTTGCCAACCTTCTTCCCCAAATGGTCAAAATATCCTGTGCCTTAAGTAACTTCATTGTTAAAATACTACTGATGGCTCTTTGCTCTTTCATCAAGAAATCAGGATGTTTTCTTCATCATGGATTTCATTCCTCCATCATTCCCTATTTCTATTGTTCCCTATTTCTTATTATTGTCACTGCCTAGGGAGCCACATTTCCCCTATTTCTGATCACCATTCTTCCTGTCTCTATCTTCTATAGTTTGTCATTCCTTTTACCTTTTGCACAAAAAGGGTAGCTTTTATTTAAAAAAAAAAAAAATAGACAAAATCATGAAGCAAATTGACCTATCAGAGAGTGTCTAGTAGAATCTTTAGAGTCTTTGACCCTTTTGTAACTATGTTTGTGACTCAGTTTCCAAAAACCACTTCTTCCAAAAGAGAAGTTAGTGGTGAGAAATCAAATCTCTTTGGGATTCCATAAACATTCCAGAAGCCTGATGGATTAAAAACTTTATCTCTAAATTTTGTGTTGCTTTTTTAGAAGTTTAGAATGATTTTTACTGTTATTTAGAAGTCTCTCACATAAATGTTAGTATATGTCACAGGAACCTTGTCAAATAAGAGAGAGGCCATAGGCTTAAAAGAGGTAGAAAGTTTTAAAATGAAATATACTTGCCAAGCTATACTTTTTAAATGCCTTTCCAAAACTTTATATTCTTATATTCAACTCCTTCAAACATGAATTCAATAAATGGTAATAAATAGTTGCAGTTCAAGGAAGATTCCATCTGATAGAAAGCTCTAAGCACCATGTGACCAAATAAGTGCCAGGCTTTTCTTGAATGCTGGAGAGTTTTCATTCTATCTCTATCTGGATCCCCAGCACATAGCACAGCGCCTAGTACATAAGTACTTAATAAATGCTTGTTCAGTTACTGACTTCAATACTCTATGCTTCCTTTTCTATCATTTGACACTTTTTTCATCAATTTAAAGTGAAAATATAGGTTTTTTTATTAAAGTGAATATATCTCTTTTACCAAAATGAAATAGCATTAAGCTTATTTTTCCATGCATATAAAACATGATTTATATATTTTTGTCACTTCAAGTTCAGCTTAATCTATATCTCTTAAACATCTATTAAGAAAAAATTGTTAGAAAACAAATTATCTCTATCTCTTATGAAAATATTGTGAATGGTCCAAATTCCAGCATTTTACCAAAAAAGTTATCAGGTAGATTAATATTTATTATTATAGCATTTATATAGAACTCAAAGATTTGCAAAGTTCTTTACAAATGCCTCATTTGATCCTTACAATAATCCTGTGAGGTAAATGTTATTATTATCATTATTTTACAGATGAGGAAACAAGCACATGAAGGTTCAATAATTTTCCCAGAGTTATATAATTATTGTTTCAAAGTGGGTTTTGAACTTGTATCTTGCTGCCTCCAGGTCCAGGGCTCTATCCAGTAAGATACCTAGCTGCCAAGAAACAAAATACTTTTTATATTACTTACATGTTGTCAATTAAATGTCTTTTCCAGAGCAGGTTCATTAATTTAGACATATGTTCTAACACCCAGTATTGATACTCAGCAATAGGACTACAACCGACTGATTGCCTAATCATTAAGTCTTACAACAATGTTCACTTGATTATTTCCTCTCTCAGGTTAAACATTAAATAGTGTCACTGATATAAAACATTGCCAAAAAACATCTATTTGAAATGGATAGATATTTATTTAAAATGTTTAAGAGTAAGAAAACTTGTTTTAAAAAGTTAACATAAAAAGGACTTTGCAGTTCAGGAGCTGTGGGTTTTAATCTCAGCTCAGACAGCTTTTGACTGAAACAAATTAATTTATGTCTCTGGGTCTAAGTTTACTCATTTGTATAATAAACTGTATAATATTGAAGATTTCTTAAAAACATTCTATGAGTATTTTAATGGAGGAAAAGGGAATAAGAGAGAGGTGTATAGAGCCATATTATCTTTTTTCTTATTCAATAAAAAAAGCAATATTGTCTTTTTCCTTTATACACAAACACATACATACACGTATGTGATTAAAATAGGAAAGAAAATTATGAAGTTGTTGTTCAGTCATATTTGACTCTTTGTGACCTTGGCATTTTCTTGACAAAGATACTGGAATGGTTTTCCATTTTCTTCTGCAGCTCATGTTACAGATGAGGAAACTGAGACTAACAGGATGAAGTAACTTGCCCAGGGTCACAAAACTAACAAGTATCTGAAGCCAGATTTGAATTCAGGAGTCTTTCTGACTCTGTGCCCAGCACTCTATCTACCATGCCTGCTAGCTATCCTTCTAGTTATTAGGTCTAAAAAAGACATCTCATTTATACTATACATTTATTTATTACTTTCATCTTCATAAACAGTACAGAGATCAACTTAAATCTTCCCCCCAAAAGAGATTTTTATTCCTTCTTTAAACCTCCATCTCTTCTCCTTATCTCTGTTCACTAATCAATAATCACAGTTCTATTGAAAAATGGTCTGATAATTAACATGTAGTGGATATCCTGCCATCTAGGGGAGGGGTGGGGAGTTGGGGGGAAAAATTTGTAACAGAAAGATATGTAAGGGTTAATGTTGAAGAATTACCCGTACATATGTTTTGCAAATAAAATAAAATTTAAAAAAAAAAGAAAAATGGTCTGGCTTGTATACTTCTCAAGTATACTCTAGTGCCTAGTCCAACAAACCCTAAATCATTTCTCCTTTTTTCTTTATGGGCCCTTCCCAATGTGGACACACAAGACAGGAGGCTAAGTAAGAGGAGGGACAGACAGGCTTTTTTTTGAGTTTCCTTTAGATTCACTTCTTGACTACTGTCTAGGTATGTATGGTTTGATTTTCTACTTCGGTTTAAGAAAATATGAAGTAATATGATACCATTTATTGAGTAACTGAAACAATTTTTTAAAAAGGAGTAACCTAAAAAAGAAAAAATCCCATGTAGTTACAGGAAATACAAGAATTTTGAAATTCTACAAATTGACTGTTTTATATTGTTTATATTTTCAGGGGGCAACTAGTACACTTATTTTAGGCCTGGGGAGGATAGAAAAAAAAATACTGGGAGTATGGCCAAGCTAGAGTCTGTTTTTCTAAGAATCTATAAAATCTATATTTGGTAATCTAAAACCTATAAATGTATTGCATGTAGCTAATATTATAAGATATATTAGATTTTAATAAATCAAGTTTTCTAAGATACACAGTTCATTAATATTTAAATCTCATATTGATTTCCACTTGAATAGTATCCTATAAACTTTTTACCTATTAGGAGTGGTTTTACTAGAGATTTTCATGGGATTCAATTATTTTTTCTCATTGTGTCCAACCGAAAAGAGGGCCAATTTTAATTCCATCCCTGTAGAGATTATTGCATTACTAATAGTAACTTTACTCAGATAGTTCTGACAAATAGTCCTTTTATTTTAGAGGGGTTTCTCATGAAAGTCTAATAAAAACTGAGAGCTATGCTCATTGCCTTAGTTTAAGGACATTCAGGAGGTGGCCCTCGCTTTTTTAGAATGCTTCCAAAGGAAACAAAGCAAGACACTGTGCTATTCATTGCAGAGTTAACATTCATGATCCTCCTGTTAGGCTTATACCCCAAGGAGGTCAAAGATAGAAAGAAAGGTCCCATATATACCAAAATATTCATAGCAGCACTTTTTTATGGTAGCAAAAAGCTAGAAACAAAGTGGTTGCCCACTGTTTGGGAACAGGCATGACTGAACAAAATCACAGTATTTGAGCAGAATTTAGTTGCACTCTTAGAAGTGAAAATTGAACAGATCAGAGAAAATGGGAAAAATACAAACTGTTGCATATTAAAAACAAGAAGGATCAGGAAAACACCATAGTAATGTCTACAACAATGTAAATTGAAAAGAATATTAAAATGAAGACTAGCACCATGTAATCATAATGATCATTCTTGGTACTGGAAGAGAATACAATTCCTCCTTTCATTAAAGTGTTGAAGGAGAATAGGTTCAGAACAGTTCATGGACTGGGCTGAATTATACCAATACAAATACAAAAGAGAGGCACCACCTGCCCTTGAGGAGCCTGCATTTTAGTAATCAATCAAGGAAAATAGTGGTAAAAGCAGGAGGTTGCAGCAACTAAGATGAACCAATAGACAGGTAATTGTTGATATGATTATAATTCTCAGGAATTAAGTGTGAGGTGGGAAGAGAGATAAGAGATCATCAGCAGACAACAAAAGGGTGATTTCTAGCAAAAGTGAAAATGAGGATACATAGTGCCAACATATAGAAATAAGAGGTTTAGCTTGTCCCAAATAGGGCCTCTGGTGATATAATTGGGAGGTTGGAATAGTGACAGGGTAGAAAATGGGGTGGGGGAAGATACAAGGGAAAGATCACTGAGTGAAGAGGAGTATGATATATTCAGAAATGCCTATAATAATAAAATGACAGTAAAAACAAACTTTGAAAACATATATATATGTAAGTAGGTAGATATACATAAATATATAATTAAATGCATATGCATACATGTATGTATGTGTGTATATAGATGTATCTCTATGTGTATGTGTATACAAACACAAACACATACATATATATGATGTGTATTTATATATATATGTGTGTATATATATATATATGCATGTGTTTGTATACACTATCTAGAATAGTGCTGAAGAACTACAGTTTATAGTACAATCACTCACAAGGCTTATGCGGTATGTATCTCATAATTGATCAGCCTTTACATTCCATTAGCCTTTAGAATAAAGACTCATTTAGAAGGCATAGCAAGAACAATAGTTACAAAATATCATACTCCCACTCCCATTTCTCCAGCTCAGGGACACAAGTTATCCTAACCATCCCCTGGTTGAGTGGCTTCAGGCTTAAAGTGATTAGAAGTCCCATTTATAGACAACATCTGTTGCTGAGAACCTCCCAATCCCTGGTCCTAAAAATCCTTTTTCCCTCAAGAGATTCCCTTTAGGTGTAATTCTCTGTTGCTTTCAAAGAAATATGCCTTTTTAGAGTCCATAGATTACATTTCTCTTTTTCATGAGGATCACAATATATGAGACTGCTACCATCCTTGGGAGACCATGTTTCAAAAGCCATCTACTAGTGAATCCTTTGTTATTGGCCACTATTTTTCAGGAAACTTGGCTATTAAGTCTGTTTGCCAACAGTACTTCTGAAGGGTCTGATATATTCCTTGGTCCCCTAGACACTGCCACCTCAGAATACTCATTTACTTGAAATCAGGGAAAAATAAATGCAAAAGAAATAAGAGCTTATGGGAATCAGATAGAAGATAGAGCAGTCACCCTTGCTCCAACCTACAACTCACAACAATTCTGCCTCACTTTCTACCAAGATGAAAAGAAGCAAGGACAGAATGGAGAATTAGATCACTTATGGTCAGAAGCCAGTTTACCTTCCTCTATTTTGTCCCAGAATTCCTAAATTTCCTTTGTCTCAGTAATATCCATAACTTCAGACCTCTCATATCAGAACTGATAGGTTAAATCAACTTATATTGAGTCTATAAGTGATTGAACGCCAAATGAGTTGGGGAAACATTGGTAGAGTACAATACATAAATCTGGGTTTCTGCAGTAAGAATATCAATAACTATAAAGGATATCAAAATTCATATCTTTTAGATTCTCCATTTTATAAAAAGGTGGCAACAATTTCTACACAGAGATAGCTCTCATACATTATCAGTTAAATCACTAATATTATCAGTTTTCAGTTGTGTCTGAATGACTCTATTTGAAATTTTTTTTTTTGGAAAAGATATTAGAGTGGTTTACCATTTCTTTCTCCAACTCATTTTACAAATGAGGAATCTGAGACAAACAGTATTAATTGACTTGCCCAACATCACACAGCCAGACCTAGAATTCTATCTACTCTACCACTTAAGTGTCTTAATCAAAATACTCTTATCCCTCTAAAGCCCACATAAGCAACTACATAACACAGTAGATGTAGTATCAGGATCAGTCAGGAAAAGCTGAGTTTACATTTGGCCCCAGTCACTAGCTATGTGACTCTAGGCAAGTCACTTAACCCTATTTGCCTCAGTTTCCTCATCTGTAAAATGAATTAGAGAAACTAGGCATTGACCCACATCTAAATGCCATGTATCAAAATAAAGTCAAAATGGGTTCATGATTTAGACATAAAGAGTGATATTATAAGCAAATTAGAAGAAGAAAAGATAGTTTGCCTCTCAGATCTGTAGAGAAAGAAAGAATTTGTGGCTAAAGAAGAACTGAAGTACATTATTGAACACAAAATAGATATTTTTTATTAAGTTAAAAAGTTTTTGTACAAACAAAACCAATGCAAACAAGATTACATGGGAAGCAATAAACTGGGCGGGGGGATTTACATTCAAGGGTTCTGATAAAAACCTCACTTCTAAAATATATAGAGAACTGACTCAAATTTATAAGAATTCAAGTATTCTCCAATTGATAAATGGTCAAAGGATATGAACAGACAATTTTCAGATGAAGAAATTGAAACCATTTCTGGTCATACGAAAAGATGCTCTAAATCACTACTGATCAGAGAAATGCAAATTAAGACAACTCTGAGGTACCACTACATACCTCTCAGATTGGCTAAAATGACAGAAAAAAAATAATGATGAATGTTGGAACGGATATGGGAAAACTGGGACACTAATACATTGTTGGTGGAGTTGTGAACTGATTCAACCATTCTGGAGAGAAATTTGGAACTATCCCCAAAGGGCTATCAAAATATGCATACCCTTTGATCCAGCAGTGTTTCTACTGGGCTTATATCCTAAGGAAATCTTAAAAGAGGAAAAGGGACCCACATGTGCAAAAATGTTTGTGGCAGCCCTATTTGTAGTGGCAAGAAACTAAAAAATGAGTGGATGCCCATCAATTGGCTGAGTAAGTTATGGTGTATGGATATTATGGAATATTGTTGTTCTATAAGAAACAATAAGCAGGATGACTTCAGAGAGGCCCGGAGAGACTTACATGAACTGATGCTAAGTGAAATGAGCAGAATCAAGAAATCAGGATATCGTTGTACGTGATAACAACAAGATTATACAAAGATCAATTCTGATGGACATTGCTCTTTTCAACAGTGAAATGACTGGGGCTAGTTCCAATGATCTTGTGATGAAGAGAGCCATCTACATCCAGAGAGAGGACTATGGGAACTGAATGTGGATCATAACATAACATTTTAACTTTTTGTGGTTGTTTGTTTGCATTTTGTTTTCTTTCTCATTTTTTTCCTTTTTGATCTGATTTTTCTTGTGCAACACGATCATCATATAAATATTATACATATATTGGATTTAATGTATTTAACATATATTTTTAACATGTTTAACATATATTGGATTACTTGCCATCTAGAGGAGGGAGTAGGAGGAATGGGGAAGAAATTTGGAACAGAAAGTTTTGCAAGGATCAATGTTGAAAAATTATCTATGCATATGTTTTGAAAATAAAAATCCTTAATAAAAAAGAAAGAAAAGAAAATTTTTAAAAATGAATTTAAAAACCACCTCAGTATCTTTGCCAAGAAAATCCCCAAAGGGATCACAAATATAACCAAAAATAACTAAACAACAAAGCACAGTTTCTTTTCTAACTTCACGTTTTCTGAGGAAAACACTACTATCCTTCTTGTCAACTAACTTCATAATTTGAGTCATCTTCAGTTTTTCCCTCTCCTGGTCATATTGGATAACTTATAAAATCCTTTCAATTCTACTTCTACAGCATAGTTTATATCCATTTCTTTCCATTTACTTTTACTCAAACCAACAGCCATCCTAGGTCAGTCTCATATCACTTTTCTTCTAGACTTTTGAAATAGTCTCTTAATTGGTCTCCCTCCTTTTAATCTTTCCTTATTGTTCTGTCCTTCATAAATAGCTTCCACAATGATATTCATAAAACTAAGATATGACTACCTAAGCTTCTTTTTCAAGAAGATCTAATGACTCCCTCTCAGTTCTGGATAATATAAGAGATTTTCTGCTACTGGTATTTAGAGTTCTTCATGGTCTCACTCCATCCTGTCTTTTAAAACTGATTACAAATTGTTTCCCCCCCACAATTTACATTCTAACCAAACTGTCCTTATCATTTGCTATATGCTACATTTCATCTCCCACCAGGGTTATACCTAGTATTTGGAATGTTTGTTCTCTCATCCTCATCCTCAAACTCCATGTTTTCCTTCAAAACAGGGCATCCTTAAAGAAACATTTCACAATTCTCATACTTAATTTGCTTTGTTCTACACTCACTGAATTTGCTTTGTATTTACTCTGTGTGTATTCCTTACATGCAAACATGTGCATATATACATGTGTACACACATGCCTATACATGCTAATAAAAAGTATTTTCCTTTAAAAGCAGACAACTTTCTTCATTAACCTCTAAAGCAACAGAAAAAAGTAGGCCATTCCCTCTCAGGTTGATGAGTTGTGATTTCTGCCTAATCCATTGTTACAATTCTCTTACATTCTGTTTAGTAGAGAGACTAAGACACTGTGGGTTATAAAAGCAAAGACAGTGAAGATGGCAGCTTACCCAGCATGTAGGAAGTTCTTGCTGGGTTACTTTTGTCACACTGAAACAGGGGTACTTACTAGAGCTTTAAAGGAGGAGGCAAGTGAATCTTCTCTACAAGTAATTATAAAATATGCAAGTGGCTTTTAGCTTTTTTTGACAGTCTGGTGCAGCCTAAGGAATCTTGTTCAGGATAATGTGTTTAAATGCATAAAATATAATACATAGATTTTAAAAGGAGACCAATTATATTGAAATAAAATTATTAAAATATTTTTAAAAAATCAAGTACATGGATCCCATGATAAGAACCCCTAAGTACTTAAGGGAAAGGAAAGAGAATGAGATTTATATAGTCCCTACTATGTATTAGGTACTATGCTAAATGCTCTTATCAATATTAATTCATTGTTCTCAAACAACCCTGGAGGTATGGTATTTTGATCTCCATTTTATAGGAAACAGAGACAAACAGGATCCACATAATAAGTATCTGATGCTAGGCTTAAGTTCAGCTTAACTTCCTGAGTTCAGATCTAGCTTCAGATGCTTACTAGTTTTGGGACCCTGGGTAAATCACTTTAACCTGTTTATCTCAGTTTTTTCATCTATAAAATGAGTTGGAGAAAGAAATTGAAAACCAAGAACATCCCAAATGAGGTCACAAAGAGTTGGACATGAGTGAAAACGACTGAACAATAAAACTAACTGATTTTAGGCTTATACTCTACTTCACCACCTAGAGAGAATGATTAAGTACTACTGTTGATGCAGGTGAGATTGGCCACAATTTCACTGC
>JAJPUD010000436.1:0-17190 GCA_023553655.1 Myrmecobius fasciatus
TTTTTGACGCTATTGTGTTCAGGGGGACTATAACATAGAAGATATAGTCAGTTTCTGATCCAAGAGGACCTTTGCTCAAGTCCTATTTAAGGTTCAGACTGGTGGTGTGACCATGGCCAAATGACTTAAGCTCTTACTGCTGTTAGCCATGAAGGTCTGGGGGAAATTGTAGATAAAATAAAGTATTTAGGAGTCTCCCTGCTAAGACACAGCCAGGAACTATATGAACACAATTACAAAATACTTTTCACGTAAATAAAGTTATATCATAAAGGTCTGGGGGCTGCATGCAACCCAGGCCAGATTAAAGTGTAATTGGGAAATATTACACAAAATAAATAAAAATGCAATAAAACAGATGATGTTACCTTTCTTAAACTAAATCAATATGTAGCCTAAAATGATCTTTGTGGATTAGAAACCCTTATTTCTAGTTGAGTTTTACACCGTTGCTCTAGGCAACTGTGGTGGGATTAGTATCCTGACTCCCTACATTCAGGCAAGGGAGGCTAGTTTTTCCTTAAAAGGTATTACAACATAAAGAATTTACCTTTCAGACCTATAGATATATCCTTCATACTTGATTGGCTCAGGAGACTAAAGACTCCATCACTTCCTGGTTCCCTGAGCTCACCTGGGTCACAAAGAGCTCCAGGTGTTTTTTGTTCAGTTGGCTGACCGCCATGGTCAAATCATGCTGGTTAACTGACCACCATGGTCATATCATGCTCAATTGACTGACCACCATGGTCAAATCAGGGAATAAATCATGCTCAACTGAATCAAGTCACAGTGTCCTCAGCTCATATCCTCGTTGAATATCCTTCCCTTGCTATGACTCTGTAAATCTCATTTTCTTAACTATGAATGATGAATGATATCTCATTTCATCCCAGAATCAAACAGAGGGGCCTGGGCTGAGTCAGACCCAGTAGAGAACAATAGAGGGACAGAAGAGTCATGCAGTGATCTCATAGAAGGGGCAGATGGACAGTACAGAGGAGGGTGAACCCAGAGAGACACATGCTTCTTGTGATGCTTTTGGAGCTATCTCTAGAGATGGAAGTGGCCCCCACTCCAGGGATATTAGAGAATAAACTCTCTTTGGCCCCTCCACAAGGGGAGAAATGTGCTGTGGAAGACAGAAGCAAGCCCTTAATGATTGAGTTTGGGACTTGAGGACAGTAGCAGTCTTCAGGGCCACTGACTTTCAGGCCTAGGCCAGAGCCCATCTTCCTCAGTCTCCAGACTACAAGTTCTGAGATAATGAAGTAACTGCCTGGGACATTTTGTGTGAGGTTTGGGAGGTCATGGGGAGCTGTGCCATCTGGATTTGGTTGAGAGACACTTGAAAGGAAATTTCTTGATTCTCCCCAAAGGCCCAGAGACTTTTCCTGGAATTAAAGAGATAGACAAATTTGTCAATAACATCCCAACAGATACTTGGAAAAGAGCAGGGTCTGTGTCAAGTTAAAAAGAAATGCAGCTTCCAGTTTCACTCCTGAACTTTGAATTGTGAACTGGACTCTCTCTCTCTCTCTGTCTGTCTCTCTATCTCTCTCTATCTCTTTGTCTGTTTATCTCTCTCTGTCTCTGTCTCTGACGCTGTCTCTCTCTAATTTTTTTTCTCTCTCTCCCTCTGTTCCTCCTTCTCTCCCTCCCTCCTTTCCTCTCTCCCTCCCTCCCACCCTCCCTCTCTCTCTCTCTCTCTCTCTCTCTCTCTCTCTCTCTCTCTCTCTCTCTCTCTCTCTCTCTCTCTCTCTCCTCTTTGTCTTTCTCTCTCTTTCTCTCTGTCTCTCTCTCTGTGTGTTTCTCTCTTTCTGTCACTATCTCTGTCTCTGTCTGTCTCTTTCTCCCTTTCTCTCTCTGTCTCTGTCTCTGTCTTTCTCTTCCTCCCTCCCTCCCTCCCTTTTTCTGTCTTCTGTCTCTCCATCTTTCTCTTTCCCCATCACATGCCAATGAGAGCTCAGGTACCAGAAGTTTCTCTGTCTTTCTTTCTCTGCGTGTGTTTCTCTCTGTCTCTGTGCCTTTCTCTCTTTGTCTCTCTCTGGAGGTGAGGAGGCACAGGGAAGCAGACCCTCAAGAGACAGGTGATGATGGAGAAGCTCATAGTCAATGCTTGGTTCCTGACTAAATGGCAGCCCACCTCCAGTCATTCGTAGCTGAGGAACCTTGATCTTCCTTGTGACAAAAAAGCAAGAGTTATATGACCAAGGATATTTAAGGATTAAAAAAAGAAACTCAAACTAAGGCCAGGAGAATTTAGGTGATTTTGTTTGTCTACTGGGCAGGAGTAAGAACTAGGAGGACTTTTGCACTATTGTCTGGGTTTCCCGAGCACACAATTCCCTGATAAAAGTGTCTTTTCTTATCTTCCTCAGGGCACTATGGGGAAGAAGCTGGGGTAAGTGTATATTTCTCCCTTCCCTGGGTAGGAGTCCTTGGTACTTTCTCCACAGCAATAGATCCATTGTATGAGAAGGGCTGTCTGTGATGAAGACTTTCCAGAACCCAATTGAGTGCTTTTCTGATACACCACTAGTTCTGAGAAACCTTCCCATCACTGTGAGGATATATTCTGAGGATCCAAGCTATAACAGGGTCCCTCTTCTCTGGTCAGCCCTCATGGAGAAAAGAACTTGGCACCATATGTTAGAAAGAACATTAGGCAAGTTGGACTTGATCCAGAGAAGGATAATCAGAACGGTGAAGGGATGAGGAAACCAAGCCTTCATTTGAAAGAACTGGAAATATTCAGCTTCCCCAAAAAACGACTTAACAGGAGCATGGCTTCAAATATTGGAAAGATTATATAGAACAAGATTAGACTTGCCCTAGAGGGCCAAACTAGTAAATATAGGTAGAAATCACAGATAACTATTTCATTTTAAAATAATAAAAAGCTTCTTAAAGATTAGAGTTGTCCAAAAAATCTATTAGACTGCCTTGGGGGAATACAGTGCTCTCTATCTATAGAGGTCATCAAGGAGAAGCCAGATGCTCAGTCATTCCAGATGATTAGCAGGCTCCACGTGGAGTTCATGCATTGAATAAGATCTGAAGAGATGATTCTTTCCAACTCCAGAATTTTTTATCATAACTCCCAGTCCAGCATACCTTCCACTGTCATATTTGGAGACAACGCCATTTGGGACAAACTACCTGCATCAGTGGAAGGTAAACTAATATTAATCTGCAGCCAACAGACAAATTATCTTGGCTTGGAGGCCTTGGGGATGGGTATCCACACAGCCCGAGGCAGGGTGTCCCTACTGTGAGATACCTGACCAAAGATGATAGGATGGCTACAAGGTTTCCAGTTCAAGGTTAATTCACTTTTGGCATGTTAGTGAATTCAATTGCAGTGTACAGCTCTCAGGCTCTTAGCCAAGCTCCTTGCTCATCTCCCTTGAGCTTATTTTTAGCCATTTCACAAGAGCTAAAATAATTAGCCATTAAAACAAATGCTTCAACTACATGACGAAAGGCTAGCCCCTAACCAGGATAAGCCGTAACATCTGGGAAATATTCTGATATTTAAAACACACAAACAGCTACTCTTTCTATTTATTTATTCTTTCCTTCGTTTGTTTGTTTATCGGAATCCTCTATCTATCTGGCTTTCTAAATTGCTTCTGGTTACTCAGAAAAAAGTGGGAGAGATATTGTCTTTAGGATCCTAAGTTTAGAAGTGTCAGGATATTTTTTAGGTAATTTTAGGTATTTTTTAATTTTTTTTAGGTAAAATAGATAATAGGTAATTATTACTTACAATTCTAACTTAAATATAAAGGGTCAGGAGGACCCAAGTCTAAATCCTCTTCCTACAGCAATGGGCCGCCTCTCAGTGGCTTGTCTTTGGGGCTAGAGTTCTGGCTCTGCCAGTTAGCCAGCCTTCCCTCCCCAGAGCTTTGTTGGTGAGAGTGGTGGGGCTGATGAATCCAAGGTTACAGTTTGATCCCAGAGTCAGCTTCAGTTCCTTTCCCGAGAGCAGCCTCCAGGGCTTTGACTGGGGTTTAGCATCCCCTGGATGCATGTCATTGGTCCTGAGGAGGGTATCTGAAAAGCAATTCCAAGTACGTCTTCAGAAGCAGCAAGCAGCAGCACTGGGCCTGCAGTCAGGGAAGAGATTCAAACTCTACCTCTGATAATGACTGCCATTTAGGTAGTCATTATTTAACTGCCCAGGCAGCTTGGTGACTCAGAGGATAGAACCTGAAGACGGGGAGTTCTGAGTTCTAAGTGAGCCTCCAACCCCTACTAGCTGTATGACCCTAGACAAGTCACTGAATCTCTGTTTGTTCCCTCAAATGTAAAAAGAGGGCCTTAATAGCACCTTGCTCCCAGGTAATTGTGAAGATTAAATGAGATAATATTTGTAAGTGCTTAACAATGCCTGCAATGGAGTAAATACTCTATAAATGCTTATTCCCATCTCTTCCCCTTCCTTGTGCCTCAGTTTCCCTCTCTGCAAACTAAAAGGATTAGATTACACTCCTTCCTGCTCTAAATCGCTCTTGCTATGACCCCAAGCAAGGATTCTTAACTCTTTTGTGTCCTGGCTTCCTTTGGCAGTCAGATGTAATCTACGGACCCTTTCTCAGAATGCTGCTTTTAAAATGTATAAAATAAACAATGCAGGGTTGCAAAGGAAATCAATTGTACTGAAAGTCAGTTAAGAAACTTTTTATAAGCCAGTTCGCAGTTCACCAGGATCCTTTTCTGATTCCCTTATTAGCTATCAGTCCCAGCTGGGAAAGTTGAAGCTGCCCACCTGCCAGACAGACCAGCCCCCCCCACCCCCAGTGCTTTGAGTGCCCACCTTTTCCCATCCAGCTCTCAGGCTGGATTTCCCGACATCCCTAAAGGAGCAAGACCCCCTGTCAGCCCGAGCTGTGTTTGCCATCCCAAGGAATGTGCCTTCCCCTCCCCCCTCCCAGAACATGAGTTCCTGAGCAGTTCCAGTTCCTCCTGCCCTGGCACCAGCCAGCTAGCAGTGAGAGGCTCAGGAAACAATACCCTCCCTTTTTGTTCCTTTTCTAAAGATCCAAGAGTTACGTGGCAGCCCCAGCATCAAGAATCACAATGCCCATTATTCCCTAGGAAATGAGCCCTTACGTTTTCCTACCTTTCCTTGGATTCTCCCACATTTGAAGCTAGCCTGTGACTCCAGATGCTATTTTTAGCTGGAGAGAGAATGATTGGATCAAAATACTAAACTCATTATTCAGGCATTGGGAGGAAAGGGGGTGGGGGTGGAAATCAGGGAAAGGGGGTGGCTGGAGAGAAGGGGGCAGGGCCCAGGGAAGGGGATTTTCCTGCCTAATCTTGCAGCCAGAGACCAATCTTCCCCCCCCCCAAAAAAAAGCCCGCCCCTGACCAGGTGGCCCTAGTGACTGGAGATCACAGGTCTCAGCTGCCACTCTGCAGACCAAATGGTTAAGCTTCTTCAGAGACCTTTTTTTAAGCTTCCTGTTCTAGGCTGAGCAGGAGAAGCAAAAACAATCCAGCAAACAGTTGTATTCACTGAGCAGCCACAGCTCAGAGAAAAGGGGCTCTGGTCTGCTGGCAGCAGGGGGGCAGAACCCCTGAAGGGGAGAACCCCCCGGAGAAAACAATGTCCACACCTGGCCACATACAGGGTAAGGTTGGGGGGTGGGCACAGGCTGTGGGGGGGCTGGGGAGGGTAAGGATCAGTCCTCACCAAGCTGGCACTGGGGAGATGCTGCCCTGCAGGCTCCCGGGGAGAACAGGGGGCACTGACTCTGGGTGTGGGCTCTTGTTTCTGCTGGTGGTTGGCTGGGTGATCTTATATAACTGAGAAAATGGGAAATCCTAATACCCCCCATCTGCTTCCCCCGGGGGAAAAGGAGGGCACAGGACATCAGAGAGCCAAGGCAGAATGAAGGAATCATCCTAACAGGAGGCAGCATGTATGCCGTGCTTGATGGTTTAGAAAACATTTTATATGTTATCTCTTTGGATACAGCAACCCAAGAGGTAGATGTTATTATTAATCCCATTTTACAGATAAAGAAACTGAGATAGGAAAAGCAAGATACCCAGCTAGCATCTGAGGCAGAATTCAAACTCCATCTTCTGAATTCCAAGAACAGCTCTCTGTATATATTACATTGCTCCTCCTACTCTCTAGATTTAGTATCTTTTTCATTAATTCCATTGAAATTCTTGACCTTTTGTTCTTCCAAATAAACGTTATTATTTTTTCTAGATCTGTAGTTTCTTGGCAGTTTGATTGGTAGGGCATTGAATAAATAGATTAATTTAGGTAGAATGGTCATTTTTATTATATTAGCTCAGCCTGCCCATGAGCACTTGATATTGTTCCAATTATTTAGATCTGACTTTATTTGTACAGAAAGTGTTTTGTAATGATAGTCCTATAGTTCCTGACTTTATTTTGGCAGGTAAGCTCCCAAATATTATATATTATCTACAATTCACTAGGTTTCATATCAAAATAACATGAATTCAAGTTATAGTTCTTCTCATTGTCTAGGTGTATGTGTGTGACCATGGACAAGTTCACTCCCTTAGATTTTAAGATTCCTCATCTGTAAAATGAACAGGCTACATTAAATGCAATCCAAGATTACTTGCTATTTCTAGATCAATAATTTTATAATATTATACAGAGCAGACCCTGGGAACCCAAGTGAACAACCCAGCGATGCTCTAAGAGAAGATGCACAAGACTTCTATAAAGAAAAAGACAGTTGTTACACAGGTATCTTACTCGAGCGCTCGCTATAATTGAACTCAAGTTTGGTCATGTTCTTTCCATGGGCACTGGATGCACTTATGGAAGAAAATGACTCAAATATATGGAAAGACTATTTCGTAACTCCTATTCTTACTAGGCCATTTGAACAAATGGCTTTGCTAACAGCTAAGTGTATCTGATGGCTGATTGTTAATGGGAAGCACACTGATGGGGGCTCATGCCCTATTGTTTTAAGAGCAAGGTTATCCCTAGAATCCAAGATAGCAGCCAATCTTGGAGGATGGGGACAGGTGAGTATTTATTAAGTACCTAAAATGCACCATGTGTTGTGCTAAATACTTTATAAATATTAACAAGTTAAGGGTGAGGGGTGCTATTTAGTTAGTGATTCTTGTCATAACTATAATTTCATAAGTAGGAAGAGCTCTAGAAGAGGAAATCCACTCTACCCCTGTATATCAACTATTATGCTAAAATTTGTTGTCTTAGAAAATTGCCTGATTAACATTGAAATGTTAAGTGACTTGTCCAGGTCATATAACCAAAATGCATCTGAAGGAAGATTTGAACCCAAATCTTTCTGACTCCAAGGCTGTCTTTTATCCACCACCACACACTACGGTAAGTTGTTTTTTGTTGGTGGAAGTATTGATCGGTCATTTCAGTCTGACTCTGTGACCCCATTTGGGGTTTTCTCAGCAGAGATCCCAGAGTAGTTTGCCATTTCCTGTTCCAGATCATTTTACAGTTTAGGCAAACAGAGTTAAGTGACTTGCCCAGGTCACACAGGTAGTAAAATTCAGGTTTTCCTAACTCCAAGCCCAGTGCTATAGCCATTGCACTATCTAGCTGTCCTCCCCACACATATATACATATTACAAACATTTTTTGATGAAGCTGATATTATATGTGTTATGTATATTTGCATATATATTTTATACATATACAAGCTGTCTCAAATTTACAAATGCATTACTTTCCAAAAGTTCATTGAAAAGTCAGCTGTTTGTAATCAAGAAAGATTGTCCCACAGAATAATCAGTGTTAAAAATGGAATGGTATTTTATTCCATTGGGCTGTTTTTTTGTTTGTTTTTTTTTGGGGGGGGGGTTGTTCGTTTGTTGTTATTACAAGCAAGAATTTAATCTTAAAGGAAAATGTTGGGGAAAGAAGGCTTATTTATCCAGAAATGACTATGGTGTGAAGACAAAATATATAAAATAACGGAGTAGTAACATGGCACGGAGCTGACAAGGTCCTCAGAGGTCATCTGCTCTGAGTCGCCCATTTTAGGGAGGAGGAGAGGTTAACTCCCTGATTTTTCCAAGGTAGTAAGTATAGGTCTGATTCCCTGAGTCTTCCCTGAGTTCAAAGACCATGAGCTTTCCACTCCATTCCCGAAGCATCAAAAGCAAGAGTACAGCCAGTTCTTAAGGTTCCTGGAATGATAATGATGATAATGGTGACTCAGATAAAACACATGTGTTCGACTGTTGCATAATAACTAGCATTCTGGATCTGGCTTCAAATCTCACCCCTGGCACATTCGCTATGTGACTATGGGCAAATCACTTAAATTCTCAGCCTCCAGTCACTTGTTTGTCATAAGGGGATAATAACATCTCTAGAATCGACTTCACAGACAGGATTGTTGAGCTTCTAAAGTGCTTTGCAAAACGTAAAGGACAAAAACAGGAGCTGCCCCGTGACTCCATCAGGTGTAGGGAATTCCTAGGTATTTTTTTTAACCAATTCAGGTTTTCAGCTTTCTGTCTTAGAAAGCAGAACAGTTAAACACGTAGCCCAAGATCATCTGCAGCCCAAAACACTGTTGGAAGCAGCCTGAACTAGATTAAAATGTGATTAGAAAATATCTAACAAAATAAATAAAAATACAATAAAACATAGATAATATTAATAAGTGATTTTCTAGGTCAATATAAGGGGTCTTTATGGTTTAGTGGTCCCCACTTTTATTTGAGTTCGATGCCACTGGCCTAGAGCACTGAGATGACAAGTTGACCTTTGGAGATAAGTATGTGACAGAGGTTGGGGAGAGGGAACAAAGATGGGGAGTAAATCCAAATTTTCTTAACTTCAAGGCCAGCCCTCTAGCCACTAGGTAATAGTGCTTCCCACTGGCAAATCTTAAAGAGTTATAAAACATATTTTCCAGCAATTATTATTATGATGATTATAAATAGTAGTTGGGCTCTCAAGGCAATACACAAAAGCTGTCTTTCACCATCATGTACCTGTACCATACTAATAATTGAGTTTCCATCACACTTCATCACCATTTATATCATTTCAATGGGAAAGTGTATTCTGAATGGAAACTGGTAAGACCCAAGACCACATTTCCTCCCATGTGGCAGTGTTAGCTCCATTAATATCAGCAGCAGAGGACAAGGATTCTATTGTGGGCTAAGACAGGGCAGTAATTCCTAGGCACTGATAACACTCACTCTCTACACCTTAACAAGAGAAGGCACTTCTACAATCTCTCTCTTTATATAAGAGAAAATCCAGAAGGTAGCGGAATAAAATTTTTAAAAAAATAAATTGGTCTGGCTGGACCATTCTTGGGCAAGTCAAATTAGAATATGCCTCCTTGTCTGCAAAATGAGGGGGTTGCAGCTTTTGGGATAAAAACTCACTATTTGACAAAAACAGCTGGGGAAATTGGGAAGTAATATGACAGAAACTAGGCATTAACCCACACCTAACACCATATACCAAGATAAGCTAGAAATGGGTTCATGATTTAGACATAAAGAGTGATATTATAAGACATCTCTCAGATCTGTGGAGAAGAAAGGAATTTGTGACCAAAGAAGAACCGGAGCTCATTATTGAACACAAATTAGATCAATTTGATTATAGTAAGTTAAAAAGTTTTTGTACAAACAAAACTAATGCAGACAAAATTGGAAGGGAAACAATAAATTGGGAAAACGTTTTTACATTCAAGGGTTCTGATAAAGGCCTCATTTCTTTTTTATTTTTTATTAAAGCTTTTTATTTGCAAAAGATACA
This sequence comes from Myrmecobius fasciatus, assembly GCA_023553655.1. Lineage (NCBI taxonomy): Eukaryota > Metazoa > Chordata > Mammalia > Dasyuromorphia > Myrmecobiidae > Myrmecobius > Myrmecobius fasciatus. The sequence continues at coordinate 9,785 of JAJPUD010000436.1, forward strand.
TGTGAGTAATTTTTCAACATTGAGCCTTGAAAAGCCTTCTGTTCCAAATTTTTCCCTCCTTCCTTCCACCCCCTAGATGGCAGGTAGTCCAATACATGTTAACTATGTTAAAATATATGACAAATCCTATATATGTATACATATTTATACTGTTATCTTGCTGTACAAGAAAAATCAGATCTACAAGAAAAAAAAACCTGAGAAGGAAAACAAAATGCAAGCAAACATCAACAGAAAGCATGAAAATGCTATGTTGAAGTCCCGCAGGCCTCTCTCTGGGTGTAGATGGCTTTCTTCATCACTGAACAATTGGAACTGGAACTTATTGTTGAAGAGAGTCATGTCCATCAGAATTGATCATCATATAGTTTTGTCATTGCCCTGTGTAATTATCTCCTGGTTCTGCTCATTTCACTTAGTATCAATTCATGTAAGTCCCTCCAGGCCTCTCTGAAATCATCCTGCAGGTTGTTTTCTTATAGAACAATAATATTCCAAAACATTCATGTACCACAATTTACTCACCATTCTCCAATTGATGGGCATCCATCCAGTTTCCAGTTTCTAGCCACTACAGGAAGGGCTGCAACAAACATTTTTGCACATGTATTTCCTTCCTTTAAGATCTCTTTGGGATATAGAAAGGCCTCATTTCTAATATATATGGAGAAATGACTCAAATTTATAAGAATTCAGCCATTCTCCAGTTGATAAATGGTCAAAGGAAACAAACAATTTTCAGATGAAGAAACTGAAACTATTTCTAGTCATATGAAAAGGTGCTCCAAATCACGATTGATCAGATAAATGCAAATTAAGACAACTCTGAGGTACCACTACACACCTGTCAGATTGGCTAGGATAACAGGAAAAGATAATGACGAATGTTGGAGGGGATGTGGGAAAGCTGGGACACTGATGCATTGTTGGTGGAACTGTGAACGGATCCAGCCATTCTGGAGAGCAATTTGGAGCTATGCTCAAAAAGTTATCAAACTGTACATACCCTTTGACCCAGCAGTGTTTCTACTGGGCCTATATCCCAAAGAGATCTTAGAGGAGGGAAAGGGCCCCACCTGTGCAAAATGTTTGTGGCGGCCCTTTTTGTGGTGGCTAGAAACTGGAAACTGAAGGGATGCCCATCAATTGGAGAGTGGCTGAATAAATTATGGTATATGAATGTTATGGAATATTATTGCTCTGTAAGAAACGACCAGCAGGAGGATTTCAAAGAGTTCTGGAGAGACCTGCATGAACTGATGCTGAGTGAAGTGAGCAGAACCAGGAGACCATTATACACGGCAACAAGAAGATTATATAATAATACGATGATCAGTTCTGATGGATGTGGCTTTTTCCAACAATGAGATGATTCAGATCAGTTCCAATGATCTTGTGATGAAGAGAGTCATCTACACCCAGACAGAGAGGACTGTGGGAACTGAATGTGGTTCACAACATAGCATTTTCACTCTTTCTCTTGTTGTTTGCTTGAATTTTATTTTCTTTCTCATTTTTTCCTTTTTGATCTGATTTTTCTTGTGCAGCATGATAATTGCATAAATATGTATGCCTATGTTGGATTTACATATATTTTACCATTTTTAACACATATTGGATTACTCGCCACTTGGGGAGAGGGTGGGAGGAAGGGAGGAAATAGGAAATAGGAACACAAGGGTCAATGTTGAAAAATTATCCTTGCATATGTTTTGAAAATAAAAAGCTTCAGTAAAAAAATGAGGGGGTTAGACTAAGATGATCCATCAGCACTCAAACCCCCACTGGCTGGAAAATTCCAGGACTTGATTTTCCAAACTCTATACTATCAGAAGAAAAGCCTCCTCCCTATACCTCTCCAGACTCCTAAGAGACTGCCAATCCCTCCTCAAGAGTTCTATTAGGAAAAAGGAGCTACTAACTCCACTTGGAGCAGAGTCTGGGAACTTTTACTCTCAGGATTTCCATTTATACATACAAATCATTCATAAATTGAGGATTTGAAAAGAGACAGCCTGTGCCTCTTTCTGTCTTTCCTTCCTTCCATCTCTCTCCCTTTCTTTCTCCTTCCCCTCCTCTGTCTCTCTCTTCCCCTTCTCTCCCCGTCTGTCCTGTCTCTATCTGTTTCTCTCTTTGTCTCTCTCTCTCCGTATATTTAATGTAGATGTAAACATACATGTGTGTGTGTGTGTGTGTGTGTGTGTGTATACAGAGAGAGAGAAAAGAGAGAGGGGGGGGGAGAGATCCCATTAGACTTTGGACAGAAAATGCCAACTGTATCCAGAAAAAGAACTAAGGATACATACTAAGGAATGTAAATCAACACATGCTATGTTTACTTCTTTTTTCTGTTTTTTTTTTTTATCTCTCTCATGGTTTTTCCCTTTTGCTCTGATTTTTCTCTCCCAACATGATTCATAAAGGAATGTGTATTAAAAATAAACAAATTTACTAAGAAAAAAACAAATATAGAGTGATATATATATATTCATATACACACGCATGTGTACACAGTGTATTCATGGGGCAATCCTTGCTGCTGTCCAGAATACGCACAGAACAATTAGTAAAGCCATGCATTGTCTCATGTTGATATTTCAGTTCCATGTTAGTTTGCTTTAGCCAAAGCTTACACCTTGATCACAGGTCTTATATATGAAAGCATTGGCTGAACCTGGATCCCTATTATGAAAGTCATCATGTGTGAAATGCAAATATAATTGTGAAATCTGAACAGAGTTTCATTTACTAATGACCCCTAATGGTCTATAATTATGGTGTAACCATTAGCAAAAGGAGCAATTAGCTTGATATGATTTTTAAAAGTATAAGTATGGTATAATTCAGGGATTTGCTAATTGTTCTTCCCTTACTGATGATATTAGCGTTTTGCTATCATTCATAAGATCATGGAATTTAGAGCTACCTCCCTATTTTACAGATGAGGAAACACTGGCCCAGACTTGGAGTTCAGCAATTCCGAGGTCACAGAGGAAGCAAATGGCATCAGTCACTAAAGGTCACTTTGTACACTGGGCCTTCCTTCAGGTCTTGGGACTTGGAGTTATTTGGGACAATCACCTAATTCATCTCTCAGTTACTCTTCCTATTTCTTTCCATTTTCGGGGACCTAATTGGAGTGCCCCTACCATGACCTCCCTTCCTCTGGGTCTTTCCTTGATTCATCATATTATAGGATCATAGCTTTAGATTTAAGAGTAAAAGAGGCAGGGTAGACACCCAGGGGTCATTCAGCCCAAACCCTTCAGTGATGCTGAAGACCACACAGGTCATGACAGAATTGTTATTTCCACCCAGAAATAGTATTTCCACTGATTCTAAGCCACTGATCTTTTCTCTGCATCATACTTCTTTTACCTGTCCCATGCCCTATACTTCAGATCCCTTTAAAAAAATGGCTAATTAATCAGATAAACTAAGACACTGTGATCATAGGTAGGAATAAGGAAGGAGTATGTCAGATAACAACTGGGGTCTAAAAATATCTAAGCAGACTAGACTTGGGCTGAAGCTAATGAAAACAATTAAAAATTATAGATTCTTATATTTGTTTAAAAAAAAAGTTCCCAGCTATTAGATGGGGATAGCATGGTTAGTCTGAAAAGGATACCATAAGTTTGATGTGTGCCAGTAGTGAGTGAGATATGGCAGCCTTTAAACAACCATGGTGGTCTTAGTTTACATTAAAAAATGACAAGAACGAGGGACATGATGGTCTTTTATAGCCTACTCTAGCCAGGTCACAGCACTGGATTCAGCATCACATTCTGTGTTTTAGGGACACTGTTAAGAATACATAAAGTATCCAGAGAAGGGCAATGAGGATGATGAAAGACACTGGTATCATGCCATGAGAGCATCCATCAAAAGAACCATGTCAGTTTATCCTTGAGAAGAGAAGACTTGGGGGAGGGGGTTGATTGATGTCTTCATGTAGTTTCAGTATAATCATGTGAAAGAGGAAATGATGTTCCCAGAGGTCAGCATGAGCCATCCCTTTGGAGAAGGGATCAGTCATCCTAGTTACTTCCAGTGCCCATGACAACCAAATGTTCCTGCCTGGAGGCACCTCCAGACTACTGCTTCTAACCCCATCTCTGTTTCTATCATCGGAGGAAAAAGCTCTGCAGAGATGCTTCCTGGAAGTCCTTTCTAAGCAGCAGCATTTCCAGAAAAACCAAAAACAAAGTTCTCATCCCTTTACCCTTGGCTCTGCCAAAGGGTTCAAACAATAAGGCATTATCAATAGAGTGAGATGCTTCAACATCTGCCTGGTCACTTAGGAACGCTGGACCTTTCCATCTGATTGACAGCTGAACTGCACCCCACTCCCACCCCCAATGTATGATCTCTTATTATTAGAATGTGAGCTCTTGAAATTCAGGATGGTGCTATTTTTCTATTGTATTTCCAGGACTTTTCTTTTTTTTTAATAGTATTTTCTTTTTTTATTAAAGCTTTTTATTTTTAAAACATATGCATGAATAATTTTCAATATTTACTCTTGTAAAATCTTGTATTCTTTTTCCCTTCTTCCCATCCCCTTCCCTAGACAGCAAGTAATACAATATATGTTAAATATATTCTTCTATAATATTTTATTTTTTCCAAATATATGCAAAGATAGTTTTCAACATTCACCTCTGAACAACTTTGTGTTCCAAATTTTTCTCTTTCTCCAACATAAGTTAAACAAGTGACAATTCTTCTAGACATATTTCCATATTTGACCAGGAATTTCCTTTACACATAAGCAGCACTTAATAAATATATTTTTATTTATTCATTGAGTGAACACTAAGGAGTTAAAGTTGTAAAGAGATAAATTTAAGCTGCATAACAGGGAAAATTTCCTAAGTATAATGATATAGACAGAATGGCTGGACTTGAGATCAGGAAGAGTTAGGTCAATCCTGCCCCATATATTCACCAGCTATTTAATCCTAGGCAGGTCACTTAAATAGGCAAATCTCATTTTTCTTCTTCTTTAAAATGGAGGTGATATCAGCACCTATCTTACAGGACTATTGCAAGACCAAAATCAGAAGATGTATTTAAAGTGCTTCGATGACCTAAAGCAGTTTCGTTATTATTATTATTACTATTACTAGTAATTACATGCTATTATGGTATACTATTATCCTAATTATTACTGATAATAATTAGGATAATAATAGATTAATTAACCATCCAGCTGTCTGATATTACAACGAGCTGCTCTGGGAGGAGTAAGCTTGTTTTCAGCAGATAGATATCTTCCAGCAAAGACTTGATGACCCCTTGTTAGGATTTTTAGTCAGATACAGGCCAGATTACGTGGCCTTTGAGACTCAGAATGGAAATCCAAGATTCCATCATTCTGTGATTTGAAGGAAGAATCCCTTGTCCCCTCAAAGTAAACCTCTGCCCTTTTTTCCTTTCAGCAGTAGCACAGATAAGATTCTTCAGCACAGATTCCTTCTGTCCCTTGGCTATGCTTTCCAGGACCTGAGGATGAAAATTCTCCTATTAAAGGGAAATGATAGGTTGGGGCTCAGCAGGAAAGGGGATCCATGCTCTCTCGTGGATTAGGGCCTTGTCACACACTGAGAAATGAAGCATGCTACAAATGACGCCCTGGTGGGTGATGATTCTCTGACAGAACTCAGCGAGAGCCGGTCCCTCCTTGGACCCAGAGCCAGGGCTCTTAGTTACCAACCTCCCCCACAAGTCTCTCTTGTTACCAAGATAACACTGCACAGAGACAATAGCTCTCCTTTCTGGATTTCCCAGGACAGACCCAGTCCCAAGAGGACTTTGGACAGAACTGACCACCAGAAGTCATTGATTCAGAAAACATGACAAATTCCCACTTTGACTGCCGGTGGTTTTAGGAGCAGGTCCTGGAACCTCGGAACCTTTTCCCACTCAATGGGCCCATTCTATCATCCTTGTCATTGTTCAAGGGTGTAAGGAGTTAAGGGATGAGAGCTTTGCCCAGGACTGGGAGTCCCACCCTATCATTTGGTAGATGAGGAAGTCAAGGGATGGTGATGTATGTGACCAGAATCAGACATTAGTCACTGTCCCAGGTAGAGTTTGAACTCGGAGCAGCTGGGGAAGATCACAGCTGCTCTCCTTACAAGGTTATGAATATCAAATGAGATACAAAGCAAATGTTTTGCAAACCTTAAATCCCTAGAGAACACCACTGGTAGCCTTCTAATTAGCCGGTGTTGTGGCTTTATCCGCAGGCCCCGCCATATTTTGTTTCGGGTTCTCAGAAGTCCCTTCCTCCCCACCAACCCCCACTTTTTCTTACAGAAGTGCATGGTTTTCCCTTCGATGATAATCTCTCCCCATGTTCCTTTCAGCTACCACGTTTCTGGACCAAACTAGCAATTGGACAGCTGAGACTCCCCTGGGGCACCATCAGGCAGCCCACGGGAGGGTCTCTTGGACATGTAGAAGTCACTCACTCATCCCGGCTCCCCTGGAAGCAGCTCCAGGCCATCGGAGGCAAGATAAGCATCTCCCCGGCTTGGCTCAGAGCAGACTGGATTGTTCAGGCTGTAGCCATTGGGTCTCCATGGGAGCCATTAGTCCCCGAGGCAGCCCTGGTACCCTTCAGTCAGGCACCAGGTGCATAAGGCAAGGAGGAGGAGGGCTCTGGGCAAGCAGGTCTGGCACAGGTTCCAGAGTTCACCCATATCCCTAGCATGGCAGAGACTCAAGTCTGCTCTACTATGGGCACAATAAACCCTTCCTGAGGGCAAATCCCTTTTAATTTGCTTTTATTTCCACGTATCTAGAAGCTGACAGCTTTAATAAGAGGCGGGCAGAGGGGTGGATTGATCAGCAAAGCTCCAACGAGAAGTTCTTAGGTCAAGGAAAAATGACTAAGGGATGTGGGTAGAGATATATGGGGGTGAGGCCTCAGATTGCTGCCCGATTCACCCACAGAAAGTCTCTGGAATGGGCTCTCTGTCACCTCTACCATCATCTGTTGACATTCAAAGCCTTTCATAAGCTGCCCCTTTCAGCCTGCTTATACTTCTCTCCACCACCATACTGTGCCATCCAAAGCAAGCTGATGGCACACAGCCTCCGATGTATACTGCAGGCTCCTCGGGGAGTCACTTCATCTCTGCTTGCCTCACTTTTCTCAACTGTAAAATGGGGACGATGATAAAGGTTGTTGTGAGGAACAAATGGGACGCCTGGAACATGGAGGGATGTCCTTGCCCACTGACATATCCCACTTCCAGGACCCCTCCAGCCTTTTTACTGCCCGACTTCCTATCCTGAAGTGTTCTTCCTCTCCATCTCCACAGCCAGATCCCACCTCAAACCCCACCTTCCATAAGAAGCCTTTTCCTATCTCCCCTAATGCTGGCCCTCTTCTC
>JAJPUD010000436.1:17200-38600 GCA_023553655.1 Myrmecobius fasciatus
TGGGTACCTACTATGTGCCAGGTACTGGAAGAATAAACCCAGTACCTGTCCTTGAGGGGCTCACATTCAGTTGTGAGAAAGCAGCATGCACACAGATAAGTAACCATGAAGGTTATGAGGAAAGGGGAGAAATTAGTTGAATAAATTGTTCAAATCACCCCACTCTTTCATTTACTGAGCATCAACACATTTCTATAGCTCACTAGGGATGGACAAGAAGCAGGTACCTCCCCAGGTGCCCCAGGAAGTGAGACTTGGTCACACCCTCTTGGGTGTGCCCCTGAGCTAGTTGGAATCGAGATTTCCAATGAGAGGTGAGCCAGGAGGGAGTATTCCAGCCAAACCCTGAGGAGGAGCTGGGGGGAGGAGGGAGTGAGCAGAAGGTTACCTCACCCTCCTCCCCATCTCCCTTCTTGGAGGAGGACCTTGTGAACTTCAAAGAGTTCAAAGCACTTTGGACTTTCCCTCTTCCAATCAGCAACAGTCCCACCAGCATCCCCAGAATTGCTGGCAATGGCCTATACATCTGGAGCCAAGGAGAAACTGGATGAGATTCAAGGCCCTACAAAGAGCTGAGGAAGGGGTGGGGAACTGGGCTATATCTAAGGGGAACATCTTTACAGACTCTAGCGAAAGGACTTCCAGGAGCTGTGAATGAAGCTTTTGCCACATGTGCTTGCTCAGCTTGAGTCTATCTTCCCCTCAACTCTTTTTGTACTTTGGAAAAGTGTGTCACAGAATTTTGAGGTGAAGTTTGTTTTTAAAGTAAGTAAAAAATACATGTTTCCATCTGAATTCAGATTCCATCAATTCTTTTTTATTTTTATTTTTAATAATAGTTTTTTCTTAATTTTTCAAAATATAGGCAAAGATAGTTTTCAGCATTCACCCTTGCAAAATCAAATTTTTCTCCTTCCTTTCTTCCTCCCCTAGACAGCAAGTAATCCAATATAGATTAAACGTGTAATTCTTCTACATGTATTTCTACATATATCATATTGCACAAGAAAAATCAGATCAAAAAGGGAAAAAAATGAGAGAAAAAAGCAAGCAAATAACAACAGCAACAAAAGTGAAATACTACATTGTGACCCACATTCAGTCCCTAAGTCCTCTCTCTGGATGAAGTTGGCTGTCTCCAGCACAAGTCTATTGGAACTGGCCTGAATCATGAAGTAAAGTTTTCATACCAATTATACTGACTCCACCACCTTATTGAGTACTTTTAAAAACTAATTAAATTTGTCTGTTTTCAATTGATAATCATATTAAAGAATCCTTCTGTGGGGGCTTCTGAGCTTTAGAAATCAATCATAAAACATTTATTAAGCACTTACACTAGGCAAAAAATAGTCTCTGGTCTCAAGGAGTTTACAGTCTAATAGATGAGATAACATGGAAACAATTACACACAGGACACATACAGGATAAACTGAAGATAGTCAATTGAGGGAAGGCATCCATCTTTAGGTAGATTTGGAAAGGCTTCTGGTGGGAGGTGAGATTTTAGCTAATTGAAAGAAACCATTAAACAAACTTCTCCCAATGGCTTGGATGTTTTAGTAGCCACACTGAGGATTAAACTCATGGGAGATAGTAGAAATTGGGAGAGTAGTTCCAGTCTACCTGTGCTACAGGTAAGGAATAAACACAAAGTAATTTTGGAAGGAAGGGTCATGGGGAGCATCAATAGCTAGTGAGATCAGGAATGGTTTCCTATAGGAAGTGGGCCCTGAGCTGTGCTTTGAAGGAAGCCATAAAGGGTATATGGGCGTTCAAGGAGGATTAGCTCTTCTGGTGTAAGGGCTTGCTGGGCCCTGATCAGTCACCTTTGGTGTCTATCTGGCACTCTACTCTCACCTGTGGCTCCAAGAAACTGTAGCTTAGGTAAACCATCTGAGCAGGCAGGCTAAACCCGGCTGAGGGTAACCTACGGCTGCAAGGAGCTGGAATCGGAAAGTTGGAACTGGAATTCCAGATAAAATCAGATATGAGGGGAGGGCAAGAAGCAGGAGGAATGGCAGAAAGCTGGCCAAGAAGTTGGGTGGTTGGCCCAGAACCAGAAAAGATAAGGTGGGATCTCTCCAGAACCCAGGGTCCCAAAGGCAGAAGTCTGAGTTGTGGTGAGAGAAGGAGAAGGCTAGAGCATAGATGGCCGGGCTTCCATGTGGCCAGGGAGTAGGGTGGAGAGAGAGAAGAGTGCCATCTATTCACCACTCAGCTCTCCTGCTTGCTCTCTACCTGCCTCTCTGTCTGTCTCTCTGTCTCTCTGTCTCTGTCTCTGTCTCTCTCTCTCTCTCTCTCTCTCTTTCCCCAATCAACTTGATGAGATTTTGGGAGGTAAGTCAATTTTAGAAAATTTTCATATGTTCATATAGACTTTAAGGCATATCCTCAGATTATTTCAAGTTTTCCTCTCTCCCTACCCCACAAACATGAGTATCTCTCCCCTTTGTCTCTATATCTAGAAAGAGACAGAAAAACTTAGATTTAGAGACAAAGGGGAGAGATACAGAAACACAGAAGACTTCAGAGCAAATGGGGGAAAGAAGGTCCAGATGAAGAGGGTCTTTCCTGGGACCCCAAAGGAGTCCTTCAGAGAGGGAGTACAGTTTCCTAAAATCTCATCCACTGGGCTCAGGAGGGGAAAATCAATGGCACCACACAGACCATGTGGTCTAAGGTTTCTTGGATTGGAGGTCAGCCTCTTGACCAAAGGAGGAAATCCCTGGATAATACTGAGTTCTGAAGAATTCTGGAACCAGCTTCTGGAGTGCAAAGGGGAAATTGCTGAACAAGTACCACCCTCTTCGAGAAGAGAGTGTGACCTCAAAGCTGAAGCAAGAGACTGAGTCACTAATCAGCAGAACACAGATCTGGACTTTGACTCTGCTACTATTGTGAGTGATTCAGGCAGTTCTGGTCCAGTGTAAAAAGGGCAATGAATGCCTCCTGCTTGTTTTCTCTTCTAAGGAGAGACCAAGACTACAGGAGAGTAGGATGAGGCTGGGGGTCTGCCTAGAACCCTGGGATGAAGTCACCAGGGTTTTCATCTCTACCAATCCTAAATTCGTTTTCCTTCTGGAAGAAATCCAAGTCCTCAAAATAATACTGTAAAAATAGAGGCTTCTATAGGACCCTGAGTTTGAAAGTGATACTGGAAACAGGATGAGAGTTTTACCATTTATGGGGATTCTATGTTGTTTTGCATTTTCAGTGTGACTTCTGCTGTAACTGCTTCCTGGAATGTTCACCCCTGCCCCCCTTGCCTCCTTCCTTCTCTGGCTTCCTCCAAGATAAACCTCGAATCTGGTCTGCAGGAGGCTTTTCCAAAGTCCCCACACACCTTCCCTCTCAAATTATCTCCCCCTTTCATAGTTATTTGCTTGCTGTCTCTCCAACTAGAAAGTAAGCTCTTTGAGGGCAGAGAAAGTGCTTTTGCCTTTCCTTGCAACCTCAGCCCTTAGGGAAACCTTTGGTACATAGTAAATGCTTGACAAGGACTATAATGATGAAAATTATGTTACCTCAGAGGCTTTTCTGGCAGCTGGATCCCTTTTACCCACAGAGGAGACCTAGTCATGAACTCTATTCTGGGGTTCCCAGAAGACTATCAGGAAAAGGGGAGAAAAATCAATCAAAGAGACATAAATTTGGAGACATCCTCAAGTTTAACCAGGTGTATGTGAATCCTAAGCCATGGATTAGTAGTTAAAGCCCCAATTAAACTGAAAGGAGATCTGAGTCTTTCTGTGATCAGCTTGCTTTGAAAAGTAGCTCTTCCTCCATTGGGCCTAAGTCAGAAATTGACTGAGTCCACTAAATGCAAGCCAGTCTCTAGGTAATGGATGAGAGGTAGACATGTCCCATTCTCTGCCTCCTGGCTTGGAAGCTGTCTCTTTCAGCACTGATCCAAAAGGCAGTGGTGCTCTCAGAGGCCCAGGAACCAAGCCATCAAAAGACCCAGGCAAGCTGACAAGCCTCTGGGAAGCATTGCCAGTCTCTCTGGACAGCTCTGCCCCCGACACTTTTCATCACTGCTTCAGAGCTGCGGGCAGGACGTGAATAGAGAATCGATCTCAAGGGAGAAATTCTAGGATGTTAAACTCACCATCCGAATCAGAGGAGCTGGACCGGAGGGCAGGTGTTGCAACAGAAAACCTGTCCCCAGCTGAGAAAGCTGGAGAACACAGCACAGAGGGAGGAGGGGCTCATTCAGAAGCAAAGCCCAGAGCTGTGGCCTGGGAGGCCGGCTGCAGCACACTCCCAGCTTTTTTATTTATGTATTTATTTATTTTACATTTTTTCCCTTACATTTTGAAACTCGATGCTTATGTAAAAGAAATTCAAAGGCAAGACCCATGTTTCTGCACAGGTGCCTCTCAGAGCTCTGAATTTCCTAGAACACCTGGATTTAAGTCCCAACTCTTAGCCTTTACCACCTGACGCATATTAAGCAATTTTCTTCACCTCTTTTGGCCTCAGTTTCCCAATGTGTAAAGTTAAGAAGTTGGGCTAGAAGACCTTTAAGATTTATTGCAGCTATAAAACTCTGATCTTATCATCCAACATATGTGTTCACATATACAGATATACACACATGTCTATTTAACACATTGATTGTACACACACATATTTAAGAGTGGCCTTCTGGAGACAATATTCTTATTTCTCCCCAAAGAAATGGATACATTTCAAGCCAAGGAAAAAGGAAGACTTTTTTCTGGTGACTTAATATAAGTAAGTAGCACTCTATTTCTTCTGCACTTGAAATAGCAGAATATTCTGCCTGAATCATCATATAGTGTGACCCCGGGGCAAGTCACTTAACCCCAATTGCCTCAGAAAAAAAGGGGGGGATCAGAGAAGAATCATCATATATCTTTGCAGTAACTCTCTTTAGCTAGATTGCTACCTATAGTCTGTCCTTAAATCATTAAAATTCATTCAGCCATCCCTAATCATCCCCTGGTCCCAACATATAGCTACCCCCTTTCAACCATTCAAACACATTGAACATGTCTATCTTTATAGCATCATAGATTTAAAACTGGAAGGTGTCTTAGAAGTTAACTAGTCTAAGCCCATCATTTTTCAGATGAGGAAACTGAGACCCAAGGAGGTCATATAGCTTGAACCCAGGTTTAAGGATAAACTTGTTCCTGGGGCTTATTTTTTGTGTGACTTTGTGTTCTCATCAGTAGAATGAGGGTTGGGCCACATGGCCCCTGTGACCCCTTCCTATGATCTTAGAATTATGATTTTAGGAGGCTGTGGTTCTCAGAATCCAGATTTGGTGAAAGAAGGTGGCAGCTGAAAAAAGTTTCCTTAATTCTTAGAATTCATCAGCATTTGGTGGAGGAGCAGAAGCTAGGTGCCTACACTACTAACCAAAGTCTCCAAAACACAGGAGTACCATGTTACCTTTGGTAAGCCCAGAAAGTCTCATCTTGATCTAATCAAACACCACCAAAGTAAGCTCCCAGAGGGCAGGACCTGTTTTTGCTTTTCCTTCACTTCCCTTGTGCTTAGTTAGACCTATGACTGACTCAGAATAATCAATGAGCATTTCAACCCATTAAATGCTTTCTAAATGCTTGTTGACTGGTGGGTTGGTTGATTTTTAGGGAAAGAGGATTGAACAAAAATGTTGAAGCCCTGGTCATCCAGGGCATGGGGACTCGAGATCAGAAAGAGAGAAAGATCCCAGCACTGAGGAGAAAGGAAGAAGAATGAAGACAAAGTCTGCCCAATTTTGGAGGCGTTTGTTTTATTGACTCTTGTGACAGGTGCTTCATTGTACTGAGAGGCTGAATTCCAAATTCTCCTTTTAACACTGGTCATTCATTGCCTTTATGTGTATTTTTTGAAAGATGACCTGCCACAAACAAAAGTGGGGAACTAAATATGCCCTCATCGTATGTGTCACTCAGACAAGAAATACTTTTGCTTGAGAGTGCTGTAATACCTTTTGAGGAAATTCCAAAGAAATTGAGTGTTCTGAAAAGGAAAAAATCTCAGAAACTGGGGAAAATTTCAGAAGATACCTCATGGAATCTCCCCATTTTACAGATGGGGAAACTGAGACACAGAAAAGTTAAAGAAACCTAGTTAATCAACTAGAAGGAGTTGACACCCACGGTACGATCTGAATCCTGATCCTTTGCTTTCAGAGTCCAGATTATTTCTTGAGTTACATAATTCACCGAAAAGTTTGCAGATCATTTTCCTCACAAACTCATCTGAGATAAAGTCCTATCACCAGAGACCCTGAGGATGAGTGATTCAGTGACTTGCCTTTCTGTGGTCCTATTGTAGCAAATGTCCAAGCCAGCTAGCTATTAGAGATGAGTACAGTCAGGCTTGCCCGTGTGGTGATGTCTACCTCAGATCTCTTCCGAGTCCCAGAAGCTAAATCTCCAATTTACTTTTCAACCCAGGAATCGATTTTCCACAAAAGCCCTCCTCCCCCACTCCTCCTCCCCAGCTCTTCCCTGAGATGCTCTCCCTCCTCCTATCTGCCTCTCAGCTAAAGTCCCACCTTCTGCAACAGACCTATTCAAGCTTCCTTAGTGTGTTTCCTACTGTGCCAGTATGGAGTACCTAGTTGTTTGGACGCTAGACACCCACCCACACCCACACCCACCCACCCACCCACACACGAATACACCTACACACACACACATACTAATACACCTACACACACCTACACACACATACACATGCACTCACACACTCATACGCACATACCTCCACACACACGAATACACCTACACACACACACACATACACACATTCATACGAATACACCTACACACACATGCACACTCACACACACTCATACGAACATACCTCTACACACACACACACACACACACACACACACACACACACACCACTCCCTTTTTCAATGGGGGTTCCTTGAAGGCAGGGACTGCCCTTCTGGGGGTCCCGGGCACTTAGCATCCAGTAAGCGCTTAATGCATGACTGCTCTTCCCTTTGGATCAGATCACGGCAGTGGAGGCTAAGGAAGGGGTTAACTCTTCCAGCCCCCCTTCATCTCCCTGCCAGGAGTCCCTCGGGCCGCCGGGGTAATTGGCGGGGCGGGCGGGGCTCAGCTCGGCTTGGCTCAGCTCTGCTCAGAGCCCATCCCCGGCCACGGGGCTCTCTGGGTGCCCGGCGCCCAAGCCCCCAAGCCGGCGGACCAGCAGCTCGGGAGATGAATGCGGTGGAAGGCCCGGGAACAATGGGCGGTTCCCCAGCCAGGGCTGGGCAGGGGCGGGCGTGGAGGCGCGTGGAGTCGGGCCAGGGCCATGGACTCCGGCTCTGGCTCCAGCTCCGGGCTTTCCCGAAGCCCCGCCCAGAACCTGAGGCTTGGCAGCTTCAGAAAGGTGATCCCAGGCTTGGGAGAGGTGGAGGAGGAGCTGCAGGCCCTCCTTGTGTCCCCGGGGCTGCGATCTAGGGGCGGGGGAGCTGAAGCAAGAGCTTCCAGGGGCCCCGAACTGAGCACGGGAGAGAGGGCCCCGGAGAAAGCGGGGCCGGGACTAACGCGGCCACTCCAGGCGGGTGGAGCGAGGAGGAAGGGCCTGGCAGGGAGGGGGAAGTCCCCTGGGCAGCAGCCTGGCAGCCTGGGGAGCTGCCAAAGCCTGTGGTCCGCTCAGTCACTCACTCTGTGCTCAGTGCTCCGTGAGCCAAAGGTGTGAGCGAAGGAGTGAGTAACTGCGCTGGGGACCTTCCCCAGAGATGGCTTGATTAAGGGAGGGTAGATTTTGGCTCTCCCAAAGCCCTTACCAGCGTTCTTCCCCACCCACCTCAAAGGTTAACATCCAGCCCATGGCCCTTGGCAAATAATAGTCCACCTCTCAGTGGGCCTCATTCAATCAACAAGCGCTTACTAAGTGCACTAAACGCTGAAAATACAAAAGTGAAAAACAGTAAACATTTATTAAGCTCCCACTGTGTGCCAGGTACTGTGCTGGGGATACCAAGAAAGGCAAAAGCCCTTACTTTCCCCGCTATCCAGCTCTCGAGGAACCCCCAATTTCACTGGCAGAGGACACTAACCCAGCAATTACATTCCGTGGCCATAGATTCTCATTTACGAAATAGGGGGTTCCATCCCTTTTCGGTTCTTTCGGGGCCTCCATAAAATGAGGGAGTTAGACTAGAAGAGGTGCTTCATCTTTTTGTGGACCCCCCTGGGATTTGATGAAGCCTCTGGGCCCCTTTTCCGAATAGTTTTTTAAGGAACTGAAAGAAGTCCTCAATTGCAATATTAGCGGAGATAACAATGCCTTTTTTTCCTCCAGTCAAGTTCAAGGACTCCGTGGATTATCCGAGCTGAGGACCTCAGACTAAATAATAATAATAGGTAACATTTCTGTAGCACTTAAAGATTAGCCAAAGGCTTTGCATAAATTAGCTCATTTGATTCTTACAACCCTTTAAAGAAATGGAAGCAGGAGTTAAGGGACTTGTCCAGGATCGTACAGCAAGTATCTCCTGGAAGAGTCAAACTTGGATTTTCCCGCTTTATTCACTAGGCTAACCTAGATGACAATCCATTTCAGTTTTAAATCTAGGCTAACTGGCTCCAAACTGGCTAAAAAGTCACTTTTCCAGAGGAAGCTCCCTAGACTCCCAAACTTTCCTCCTCCTCCTCCTCCTCCTCCTCAAATAGACATACCAGTCCCATTGTATCATTCCTTTAGGGTCCTGGTCTCCGCAGATTTACGGTCTCCAGAGGGATTCATAGGTTAATGTGTTACTCCTCTGGGGAGAGATATTTACATTTTTATAGGGGCCTCCTGGGGAAACAAAGCTTAGCTAAGGCTGGAAATTTCAGGCTCTGGTGACTGGCTGGTGGGGAAAACGTTTGGAGACTGGGGAAACCAATTCTCGCATGACATCCGAAAGTGGTAAAAGAGCACGTTTAGGAAGTCATTATTTTCTGCCAGAATAGTCCCTCCTTGTTTCCCCCTTCCCTCTATTTCTTCCCCCAGTATCTGGGGGAAGGACCCGGATCCCTCAGCTGTCTGCCTGGTGTCTCAGATAGCGTTGAATTCCCCACTGAGTCACTGAAAAGTTCATTTTGTGGAGTCAAGAAAAAGTGTTTAGGGTCAGCATCTCTAAGTTCCTTGGCATTAGGTCAAGTAACGGTCTCTCTCTCTCATATATATACATATATATATGCATATATATGTATATAAAGAGAGAGAAATCAAATAAGGATCTCAGAATTTATGTCCTACCTCTAGAGTATTTTCCCAACTTTTATTCCTCCTCTTACTGTTGCCTCCTCTCCCCCTCCCTCCCAAGTTTGAGAAATACAAGGTTTTATTTTCTTCTGCAAAGTTTTCTCCCTGGTAGAGGACCAGCAAGAGCAGTCCAGAAGCCTCTGAAGGCCAATAAAGTCATCGAAGTGGTGTAAACCCGGTTTAATTACAACCCAATGGCAGCCTGGAGGTACAGGGGTGCTGCAGAAATTATGATGCTGGCTCCCACACTGCAGCAGTCTGCCTTGCCCCACTTCTTCTCTGAGACAATCTAAGAAAGGATTTGCTAAACAAATTAATGGTGTGCCCAAGGTTGGAAAAGAATGTTCAACATCTCCAAAAAGCCTTTTTTCCTGGTAGGAAAAATTGGTTTGCAAATATCCATTTGTTAATTCCTTCAACAAGCATTTCTTAAATGCCTACTGTGTGCCAGGCACTTTTAGAGGCACCGGGGATATAGGGACAAAAATGACTTACAAAATGAGTCATCCATTCATGGGGGGAGAGGAGATTGGTAGTGCTTTTGCTTGGCAACATTGCTAGTGATTTGAATTCATGGAATATGTTTCTTCTAAATGTTGCTTTTGTGAATTTTTGCTAGTCTCCCTCACCTTTACTTCCTAAGATTCCATCTTCCCAAGCACAGCCCAAGATCCACCTTCTTCCAGAAGCATTTTATAGTAAGATGATGATGATCATTATGATTTTCATAGTTAATATTTACATAATGCTTTAAAATCCACAAAGTATAATGTTTTATCTTGTTTAACTCTCACAACTCGTAAGGTACATACCTTATGGATGAGAAAAATGAGGCTGAGAGGTTGTTACTTTCCCAGGATCATACAGCTGCTTTCTGTCTGAGCCAAATGTTGAACTCAGGTCTTCCTGAGTCTAGCTTTCTATCCCCTGGATTTCTTGACTAACCAGCCTAGGCTGTAAGGGGTCCCTGTTTCTTGAGCTTATATTTAGTTACCTGCATAAATATCCTATCCACTCAGTACAATGTAAACTCCTTGAGAGCAGAAACTGTTCTTTTTTTGTTGTATATCCTCAGGACCAGAATAGTGCCTTTCACACAGTAGATACTTAAGTTTTGATGGATTGAATTAAACCCAATATTTTTCCTTTGATTCATTAAATCATGATGTGATGATTAAATCAAAATGCTCAATAAGCATAAGGGTCTTTAAATTATTGATATCTTTTGCTTTCACATCACCTTTATTTCTGAATATATCCATTTCCTAGAAAGAATAAAAAAAAGAAAGAAAAAGTAGTTCAAGAAAATTAAGTAATAATTCAGCAGAATCTGAAGATATATGTGATGTCCCACAGAGCTCTACTTCTATAGAAAAAAGGCAGGGACATAGATTTACTCCCTTATCATTTCTTTGGGTCAAGCTTGATCATTAAAGTTATACAGTTTTCAGTTTCCATTTTATTGTTGTTTCCCTTTACATTGTTGTAGTCATTGTGTATATTGTTTTTCTGGTTCTGTTTACATCACGCCATACCAATTTATATGTTTTCCAATGTGTCCTTATATTCCTCATTTCTTAACATTCAGTTATATTCTATGACAATATACCATAATTTCTTTAGTCATTTCCCAATCAATGGGCATCTACTTGGTTTTAAGTTCTTTGCCACAATTTTTTAAAAGTTATTGTTATATGGGACCTTTCTTTTTATCTTTAACCTCCACAGGATAAATACCTAGCAGTGGGTTTCTGGGTCAAATGACACGAACATTTCAGAATACTCCCCAATTATTTTCTAGACCAATTCACAGCCCCTCCAACTATATTTAGGTGTGTCTCTCTTTCCACAGCCTCATCAACAGAGATTATTCCCATCTTCTGTCCTCTTGGTTTATTTGTTGGGTGTGAAGTGTAATCTTGGGATTGTTTTGATTTGGACTTCTCTTATTACTAATGACTTGGACCAATTTTTCATAGGTTGTTAATTTCAGCAAGCTGTTGTTAAATAGCTGCTGTGTGTATCTGCCCTGTTCTTATACTTCCATACTTCAAGGATCTGTCTGTAATGGTGCTTGATGGGTACTGCATTTAAAAAACACAATTACTTGGAAACTCAATTTCACCCTGGGTTACCTCCATACCATGGTAGGATGGAAAGCAAGGTTGTTCATTGTCCTGAGTGAAACAAAACCAAATGATCGTCCCTGCCCTCAACAAGCCTAGATTACTCTATAAAGTCCAAGGTGGTTTTAATTGAGAATTCTAAAAACTAGCTCGTTATAATGCCATTATTTTGCTGGCACAGCATAGGACCAGAAAACCAAGTTGAAGATTGCTTTCTATTCATCTTTTATACTCTGAATGCAGTCATTCACTGCTGATCCCTGTCCTACCATATATCCCCAGATCATTATCTGTAGTGTGACTGTAGGGACAAGAAGAACTGAATAAAAGGGGAGCTTTTGTATTCTTTTTTATTTATTTTTATTAAAGTTTTTTATTTGTATAACATATGTATGGGTAGTTCCCCAACATTGATCTTTACAAAGCTTTCCATTACAAATTTTACCCCCAGTCCCTTCCCCTCCCCTAGATGGCAGGAAGTCCACTACATGCTAATAATGTTGAAATGCTTGAGAAGTTATGCAAGAAAAATCCTATCTACAAGAAAAAAAAAAGAATCCGAGAAAGGCAACACAATGCAAACAAATGTCAATAGAGATCATGAAAATGTTACGTTGTGGTCCATATTTCATTTCCCTCTCTCTGGGTGTATATGGTTTTCTTCAGTGAACAATTGGAACTGGTTTGAGACAATTCTTTGTTGCAGAGAGCCATGTCCATCAGAATTGATCATCATGTAATACTGTTGTTGCTGTGTATGATGAGGAGCTTTTGTATTCTTAAAGGAAAACTGTGGTTTTCTATGAATCACATCATCATTTTTCTCATCTATAAATATCCCAGGATTGGACTCCATGATCCCTCCCAGCTCTAAAGTCTATGCTCCTATCGATTTTAACTCACGTCAAGTGAAACCAATGAATATTTACTGAGTACCCACTATGTGCCAGGTACTTGCTGAACACTTTAAGAAGTGAAATAGCTCTAGTTCCAGAAGCTGGGAAATAATACCTTCTCAGGAGCATGTCTCTTCCAATAACTGTCTAAAGGTAACTGGTTTCAGAAAAGAAAGTTTATGGAGGATTGGTATGTGAACTTAGAGAATCATTGGAAGTTGGCACATGAAATGATGATAGAGATCCTTGTCTGGGTCCTCTGCCAGTGACATCACAGGGTGGTGTTTTGACTTGCTCGGGAACTAGATTTAATGGAGGCAGAACTGCACAAAGTCTGTCATTCTCACACTCTTCTGCAGTCATTGAAGTTCAGTGGCAAGACCAAAGTCAAGACAAGTGGCAATGGCCTGGGATGCAGTGGATGATCTTGAGGTCTATAATACCTGACCAAGTTTAAGTGCTTTACTGCCTCTTCATCTCTCTTCATTGGAACCCATTGGAACCAATTTTTCTTCTCTATCCATTCAACTAGGGAAAGTCTTCACATTCTTGGAGTAAAGATCACCCTAACTCGATAACAAGTTTGAAGTCTCTCAGTTACCTGGTTCAGTCTACCTGTCAAGACAGTTTTGCCAGGATATGGCCACTATATATGCTACAGCTTCTTGGAGTCATCGGGAAGAGGTGGGTGACATGAACTCCAAAAGTGTATGAACAGCCCTGAAAAGGGCTGGCAAGCTATCACACCAGAGATGCTGGTCCTCTGGGAGATGTATATTCTGTACACTTCCCTAAGGATGCACTTAAACCTTGGAAAACCTCCTAGATATTTAGAATGGGATGGAGAAACATTTTTCAAGCAGCAATTCTCCTCTTCCTTTGGACATGATTTCCATAAAGAGAAGAAAGAAAAGACAGGAAATGAAACCTTAGCATACAGTCCAAAAGAGATGAACTTCAAAAGAGGAAGAGGAAGAGGCTGTTTCTAGCAGTTGGAAGAAGGTGATAGAACACAGATGAGCTCCAGGGAGCAAGAGTACTCAGAGCTGAGGTCACTAGTTCAGCATTTTTGGTTTCATTTTTCTTTCCTTTAAAAGTTGTTTTATTGATGTCTCTTGTGCTTACCTTGTAATCATTTCCCACCTACCACCAGACTGAACCGCTGAACCTACGGTTGTGACAGAAATAATTAAGTAAAAATGCTCAATACAGAAGCATGTTCTGGCAAGGTAGTCCCCTACGTCTTTGCCATAAGGAAAGAGGGCAGTTGGAAAGCACAGTGGATAGAGCATGGGGGCTATAATTAGAAAGATGTGTCTTTCTGATTTAAAATCTAGCCTCAGATGTTTTGATTAGCTGTGTGACCCTGGGCTGGTCACTTAACTCTCTTTGCCTCAGTTTCCTCACCTATAAAATAAGCTACAGAAGGAAATGGCCAACCACTCCAATATATTTGCCAGGAAAATCCCAAATGGATCACGAGAAATAGGATATACCAGAAAAATGATTTCCTAAATGACAAAAAAAAGAGGTGGATTTGATTTTTCTATTACTTGAAGTCCAAGTTCCTTTTAATTGTCTCTTTATTTTATATATTTTGTATGTATTTCATTTATATTTCATAGTCATTGTGTCATAGAGTTCTTTCCAAAAAGCATTTATTAAATGCTTATTCTTGTGTCAAGCATTGTTTTAGCCATGTGGGAATGAAAAAACATTTTTTTAAAGAATCCTTTCTCTCAAGAAGTTCCTATGAGGAAGAAGGAACAAACAGAAGAACAAACATAAATAAGTCATAGTGTACCAGCTCTGGACTCATTCTGCCAATCCTTGTTCCGACTGGCAAGTCAGGTCCCCAAAAGATGTCTAACTACGTTTCTTTACCTAGCTTTAGAGGCAATCCACAGGGACTACAAATGTCTTTCTAATACTATTGCTCATGAGCTTCTTTCTCCTCCCTCTCCAAATATCAATCAACTAATCACTAGCCCCTCTGTCATGTAACCAGCGATTACTGCCCCACAATTTTGGCCAGCTGATCTCTCCTCAACATCAGTTAACCAATTACATTAATTAGATTTATCGGGAGATATTTGTTGAGAAGAAAAGCAATTTACTGGGCAGCCAGAGATCAGAACTCAGAATCAGGAAGATCTAAATTAAAATCTGACCTTAGGTACCTATTAACTGTGTGGCTCTGAGTAAGTTGCTCAATCTGTCTGTCTCAGTTTAATCATCAGTAAAATGGAGGTAACAATAGTACCTTGCCTCACCAAGTTGAAAAGGGGGCTGGGGGTGGAATGAGATATTCATATTGTGCTTTTAAACCTTAAAATGCTATATAAATGGTCATCATTTTTACAAGTTGTGGAACCAAAGTGCAAACTCCTATGAAATCAGGAGCCCATAGCTCCTGGAGAGAATGGACTCAGACTTAAAATGGTGACCACCCACTTTCCCCCCCTCCCCAGCAAATTCACTTCTGGATGGAGTTTAACCAATAGACAAGTGACATCCTTGCTTGTGGGCTGACACAGGGCCATGACCTGAGGGCTCTGTAATAGCTATTCTTTCTTGCTCTTGGGTAACACAACACTGGAATGGCCTAAAGGACTAGGCTAGAACTTTGTGAATTTTGAAAAGTCAGAAGGTTTACCAACTCGAGATCTAGACTCTGTTCTTTCTATTAATCAGAGTTTGCTGGCAGTCAAATCCCAGTATACCAATGTAGCCCTGAGGAGCCACTTCTGAACTAAAGAGTCAGTGTCTAGAGACTTTGAAGAGAGGGAAGGCTTCCCAAAAGAGATTAGAATATGGGAGCTCAGCACAGAAGGGTGTTTACCAAGGATTGGGCATTAATGACCAAGTTCTCAGAGGAGCCAAGCGGGGGGCACACAGCTGGAAGGCTGCGGATGCCAGATACCAGAGATGCCATCAGTCAGAGAGCCAAGCCAACCAACACCCAGGCCCCAAGGGCAGGCACAGGGGTAATTAGCTAGCTGAATCAGCCAATTAGGGTTTGACTGTGGGAAGAAGGAGCTCACCCACACAACCTTCTGGCCATTTGCTAATATGGTGGTTTGCCACTCTGGAAACAAATAGGAAAAAAAAAATACCCAAAAACAAACAGGAGAAGAAAATGCAATTCACAGACAAAATGATGGGTGAGACTCAATGATGGGGGACGTCAGTTCAATTCAGTTCTTTTCATCAAGCAATTTCTATGCGTGCTAGTCATTATACTAGACTGAGGACAATCCCTGCTCTTAAACTTTTACAATTCTACAGCAGGAAAATAAGATCTGTCCAGATAAGCAAATTAAAAAAGAATAGAAATACAACAAATGCACCTCAAACATGACCCTTGCAATATCCCACTCAAGATCTACCCACCATCTCCCTAGCACGCTCTGAAATGCTTGCTCCATAGATAACAAACCAGATTTCATCCTAAGCCTTTTTCTTTCTCTCTACCTTCTGGCACTTGCTGAGACCTGGCGACCCAGCTTCCCTTGCTAATTTTTCCAGCACTGGCTACACTTTCATAGGCTCAGACTCACAGTATCACTTCCAGGCCCTTCCTCCACCTCCCTCACTCAGTAGTAACAGCTTTACCTCCTTTGAGAGGCAATCAAACCATATTTTTCACCCAATCAAGCTTCTGGTAATTGTTTATCAAACTCTGGGACATTCTTCCCTTCCCAGTAAGACTTATAAACATGTCCATAGCTTTCTCATTCTTGGAAAAACATCCACCCTTCCAGCTGATCCATCCATCCTGGCTAATTATCATTCTCTATCTCTCCTCCCTTTTATTTATAAAATTTTTCCTTCAATAGTTACAGTCTTAACTCCTGTCCTCATACTAAGAAATTTCAACAAACATATTAATATATTTCCTAACTTCCCAGTTGCTTAATTCCTTACTTCCCATAACCTCCTCCATAGTACCTCAGTTACACACAAAGATGGTCATACCCTTGATCTTGCCAGTCTCCCACAGACACTACTTCCCCGAATTCAGTAAATGCCTTATCTGATCAGAATCTCTTGTTATTCTATTTCTCCCAGGGCTTATGACCCTAACCTTGTTCCTCACCATGACACCATGACTATTCCATCACCCTTGCACTGGTTAGGCTCCCCTCCTTTGCCTCTCTCCTAGACCTCTCCTCCTCTCTCAAGTCCCTTTCCTTATCTTATCACTCACTTTATCCAGCCAAATCCTCCTCCCCTCCCCCAGTCTAGTTATTCTAGCCAACCTCACTCTTGATTCCTATTCACATGCTATTATATGAAGCTAGAGAAAATGACAAAGTCATGATAACTGGGTCTATTATAAATTGATGTTGCATAATCTCACTGTAACAAGGCAATTCTTTCACATCTCCATAATTGAGTCACTCTCTTACTCACACTGGCTTCTCCAGGCTTTTTCATCCTTCCAGAGATCAGATCTCTCTTGTCTTCTCCTTCCCCTATTTCTTCATCTGAGTAAGTCAGCAAAGAACTTTGTCTCATATTTCACTGATAAAATTGAGGTCATTCAAAGAGAGCTCTTTCTTCTCCAATCCTCCTCATCTCACATCAATGAGAGACCTTCTGCCATTTCCTCCCTCTCCCTGCTACACATGAAAAGGTAGCCCTTCTCCTTGACAAGGCAAACCCTTCCTCTTGCACAGGTGATCCATTTCATCCTATCTTTTCCAGCAGATTGACCCTTCTCACAGAGACTCACTCCCTCCTTGTCTGCTGACTACTTCCCTGCTGCCTATAAACATGTCCATAGCTTCCTCATTCTTGAAAAAACATCCATCCTTCCAGCTGATCCATCCTGGCTAATTATCATTCTCTCTCTCTCTCCTCCTTTTTATGTATAAAATTATTTTCCCTCAATAGTATTTTATTTTTCCAATTACATGTAAAGATAGTTTTCAACATTCATTTTTATAAGATTTTGTGTTCCAATTTTTGTCTGCCTCTCTCTCTTATCTCCCCCCTCACCAAGATAGCAATCTAACGTAGGTTATACATGTACAATCATTGTAAACATATTTCATGGATAAAAGTTTTGAAGCTCTAAAATATGGATGCCTTTACTTTGCTTTTATCTCTCTTTGCAGTTTGGCTTCCACCTCAACATCCAACTCCTTTCTCCAATTCCTTGACTAATCCAATGGCTTTTTCCAGAATCTTCATCCTTCTTGACCTCTATGTAGCCTTTGACCTTGACAATTATCCATTATCTTCTTCACACTCCATGTAGTGTTCATGACATTGCTCTCTCTCAGGGCTCCTCTTGCCCCCCAGTTTCCTGGGTGGATCATCATTATGTCTGCTAACTTCAGATGTCTTCCCGATCTCATCTAAGTCTTTTCTCTCCCTCTCTTGTTTGTTTCACATGGTGATGTCAGCTTTTAAGCATTCAATTATCATCTCCAGCAGATCTATTTATCCAGCTCTACTTTCTCTTCTGACTTCTAGCCTTGCATTTCCAACTGTCCACTGGACATTTCCCATAGGCATTTTAAACTCAACATATTAAAAACTAAACTGATCTTTCCCCCCAAACCCTCCCCTCATCCAATTGTCAAGGACATCAGCATCCTTCCAATCATTCAGATTCACATGTCATCGTCTCCTACTCACACTCTCTGATTCCCCATATCAATTCTATTAGCAATTCCATCTATTCCCTCCTATATACCCCTTTCTCTCCTTTAACATTTGTCTGAGGGGATCTACACCACCCTGATGTAGGTCCTTATTACCTCACATCTGGATGCTGCACTCAGCACAGTGCCTGGTATATAGTGGTACTTAATAAATGCTTGTTGACTAGCTGCTTGGACTATTGTAATAACTTTCTGGTTGTTCTCCCTGCTTCAAGCTTCTCTCCACTCAATCTATCTTCCATTTAACTGTGAGACAGATGTTCCTAAATAAAGCCCTACCTCTTTCCCATTCAGTAAACTCCAATGGTTGCCCACAATCTCCAGGATCAAAAAGAAAATCCTGTTTGGCTTTTAAAGCCCTTCACAATCTAGCCTCTTCTACCTGTCCAGTTTTCTAATTTTTAAAAATTTTTTAATCCACTTATATCTTATACAGTAGAGGAGAAAGACTTGAAACAGGGAGTACAACTAAAAAGATTATTACAATAGTCCAACCAGGGGCAGCTAGGTGACACAGTGGATAGAGCACTAGCCCTGAAGTCAGGAGTACCTGAGTTCAAATCTGGTCTCAGACACTTAACATTCCCTAGCTGTGTGACTCTGGGCAAGTCACTTAACCCCAATTGCCTTAGCAAAAAAAAGCAAAAACAAAAAAACAAAACAAAAAAATAGTCCAACCAGTTAGTTACTTTGCTATACTCTCTTCCTCCTTGTTCAGCCCCATAAACTATTTCCTGAGCGGGCATTTTTACTGTCTGTCCCTTATGTCTGGAATTTCTCCCTCCTCATTTCCACTATCTCTTAGTTTCCCTGGCTCCCTTAAATGAAGAAATCATCATTTGCCTTTCCTTCAACTCTACCAAGACCATCAAATTTGCATTTTAGACAGAGAAGATGTTTCTAAATGTCTTCTAATGTGATTTCATCTACTACCATTCTCAAGTCTTTTTGGCTTAGATACTCACTGTGATGTTAACTGATCCAGTTGGTCACCTTTCTCAATTTTTCCCATGGCTAATACTACCTCCCAATACAAATTACTTTGGTTTTTATTCAACAATTAACAAATATTTATTAACTAGCTACTGTATATCAGACACTACACTAAGTGCTGGGAATAGGAAAAAAACAGGGGGGGAGGCTGTTTGCCTCCCCCCTCATAGTCTGTGGGAGAGATACACAAATATATGCAAACAAGATAAATACAGAAAATAATCTGAGAGGGAAGGCAATCACATTACGGGAAGTCAAGAAGGTGGGGTTTTAGCTGGAACTAGGTAGAGATGAGGAGAGAGAATTCCAGCCATGGAGGACAGTCAGAGAATGTGTAGAATTGGGAGACAGAGTTCTCGAGTGAGATAGAGCTAGGAAGGCAGAGTCATTGAATCACAGCGTATGTGAGGAGGAGTAAGATGAAAAATGTCAACGAAGAGGCCAGAAGCAAAGCCTAAATCAGCTTTTATATTTGATCCTACAGATCCTCAAGGAAAAGAAATTCACCATTACCATAGAGGCTGCTGCAATAGTGCGAGCCCAGATAAAGAAAGTCTGAGAGAATGGCAGCCCTGTCAGAGGGGAGAAGAGGGCACAGGAGAAGAGATAGAAAATAAAATTGACAGGACTGAGCAACAGATTAGATTTAAGGAGTAAGAGAGAGGGAAGAGTCGAGGGTCTCATCTGGATGGTGAGCCTGAGTGTTTGGAGGATGGTTGGTGCCCTTGCAGTGGTGGGAAAATCATGGATGAACAGGGGGAGAGAAAGGGAGAAAATTAAGACTCGGTCTCACAAGGAGTAAATGTCAGAGGCAGGACATGAACCCAGCCAAATCTTGGGCTTCTGAAGCCAGCGTTCTAACCACTATACCATACTGCTTCTCCTGCTCTCAGCTTATTATATAGATTGATATTTCAGTCATTTTTCAGTCATGTCCAAATCTTCATGATATCATTGGAGGTTTTTATCTTGGCAAAGATACTGGAGTATTTTGCCATTCCCTTCTCCAGCCCATTTTACAGATGAAGAAACTGAAGTAAGTAGGGTTTAAGTCCCTTTCCCAGGGTCACATGGTTACTAAGTGTCAGATTAGTTACAAAAATAATTTCTATCTATCTATCTAAATATATATATATATATATATATATATATACATATATATATATATATTTGCTGAGGCAATTGGGGTTAAGTGACTTGCCCAGGGTCACACAGCTAGGAAGTGTTAAATGTCTAAGGCCAGATTTGAACTCAAGTTCTCCTGACTTCAGGGCTGGTGCTCTATCCACTGCACCACCTAGCTGCCCCTCAATATTTTTTTTTCTTGCCTAAGAGACTTTTGAGTTGGTATTAAAAGAGTAACTGTTTCCATCAAACAAATAAAGCCACTGACCAGGAGATGGGTGGTCTATATTGGTTCAGGAGCTGGCTTACATGTATGAGAGAAAAGGAAAAAAAGTTTCTCTTTGAAATGAATATTTGTTTCTAAAGCTGCAAGAACTCGGCAAACAGTCCCAGGCTAAAAGATCTTCCATCCTGTACATCTGGGAAACCCCAAAACACACTAGAATCACTTTTCAACAAAGCCCAATGACTTGTTACAAAGGAATCGTCCACACTGCCACCCGAGGATTCAGTGATAGGGCATTTTTTTCCGTGCTAGCATTGCCTGGTGGCTTCTGCCTGATCATGTAAGGTGCCAAGAGAGGCGCAAATCACCCTCTCCATCCATGTCACAGGTCTTTCCTTCATCTTTCTCATCCCCATCAACACCAGAAGCTGATTGGAACTTGACTCCGACAAAAGTGATCAATTCCAGTTTTCCTTAAGGAGCAAGAGCAAGTTCATTTGGTTCAACTCTTAAGACATGCTTTTTTTTTTTCTTTTTTAATGTGCTCTGAGCAATCTGTTCTGAATCTTGGGGTGGAAGAATTGATGCCAGATGGATTATTTCAAGACCTGTTAAGATTTGTTACGTGAAACTGCTGACTCGGATTTCAGAGGGCTTAAGGGACCAGTGCTGGGATATGGAAAGATCTCTGGTTCTTTTCACCCCTCCCCCAAGGAATCCAGACCCTGGGGCCAGCACTGCCTCTGAATCTCACTCTGGTGATGATAATAATAATAATAGATAAGAGACTTTTCTGTACCACTTTGAAGTTTCCAAAGCCTTTACATATATTACGAATTCATGTAAACTTCGTGACAATCCAGGCATCTGTGAGATCATCATTTTAGAAGTTTCTTTTCTTTTTCTTTTTTCTTTTTTTTTTTTTTTTTTGCTGAGGCAATTGGGGTTAAGTGACTTGCCCAGGGTCACACAGCTAGGGAATGTTAAGTGTCTGAAACCAGATTTGAACTCAGGTCCTCCTGACTTCAGGGCTGGTGTTCTCTCCACTGCATCACCTAGCTGCCCCTTGAAGAGACGTTTCACAGGAATCTTGTGGTCAGG
>JAJPUD010000436.1:52191-94490 GCA_023553655.1 Myrmecobius fasciatus
TAAGAAATAGAGCAGTGGATCAGTGGCACAGGATAGGTTATCAGGACAACCTAGGCATTAACCTTAACAATCTAGTGTTCGATAAACCCAAAGACCACAGCTTTTGGGATAAATACTCACTATTTGGCAAAAACTGCTGGGAAAACTGGAAACTAGTGTGGAAGAAATTAGGCCTTGACCCATACCTAACACCACATACCAAGATAAGATCTAAATGGGTTCATGATCTAGATATAAAGAGGGACTTTGTAAGCAAGTTAGAGGAACGTAATATAGTTTATCTCTCAGACCTGTGGAGATGGAACAAATTTATGTCCAAAGAAGACTTGGAACTCCTAATTGAACACCAGATGGATAATTTTGACTACATTAAGTTAAAAAGTTTCTGTACAAACAAAACAAATGCAGACAAGATTAGGAGGGAAGCATCTAATTGGGAAATCATCTTTACATTTAATGGATCTGATAAAGGCCTCATTTCTAAAATATATAGAGAATTGTCTCATATATATAAGAATTCAAGCCACTCTTCAATAGATAAGTGGTCAAGGGATATGAACAATTTTCAGATGATGAAATTAAAATCATCTCTAGTCATATGAAAAGTTGCTCCAAATCACTATTGATCAGAGAAATGCAAATTAAGACAACTCTGAGATACCACTACACACCTGTCAGATTGGCTAAAATGACAGGAAAAGATAACGATGAATGTTGGAGTGTATGTGGGAGGGCTGGGACACTAATACATTGTTGGTGGAACTGTGAACGGATCCAACCATTCTGGAGAGCAATTTGGAGCTATGCTCAAAAAGTTGTCAAACTGTGCATACCCTTTGATCCAGCAGTGTTTCTACTGGGCCTATATCCCAAAGAGATCTTAGAGGAGGGAAAGGGACCCACATGTGCAAGAATGTTTGTGGCAGCCCTTTTTGTAGTGGCAAGAAACTGGAAACTGAAGGGATGCCCATCAATTGGAGAGTGGCTGAATAAATTATGGTATATGAATGTTATGGAATATTATTGCTCTGTAAGAAACGACCAGCAGGACGATTTCAGAGAGGCCTGGAGAGACTTGCATGAACTGATGCTGAGTGAAAAGAGCAGAACCAGGAGATCATCATGCACAGCAACAACAGTATTACATGATGATCAATTCTGATGGACATGGCTCTCTGCAACAAAGAATTGTCTCAAACCAGTTCCAGTTGTTCACTGAAGAAAACCATATACACCCAGAAAGAGGGACATGAAATATGGACCACAACGTAACATTTTCATGATCTCTATTGACATTTGCTTGCATTGTGTTGCCTTTCTCTGATTCTTTTTTTTTCTTGTAGATAGGATTTTTCTTGCATAACTTCTCAAGCATTTCAACATTATTAACATGTAGTGGACTTCCTGCCATCTAGGGGAGGGGAGGGGACTGGGGGTAAAATTTGTATTGGAAAGCTTTGTAAAGATCAAGGTTGGGGAACTACCCATACATATGTTATACAAATAAAAAGCTTAAAATAAAAAAAATTAAAAAAAAAAGAAAGAAAACAAAATGTAAGAGGCTTTTTTAATAAGCTCAATTGCGATGTGAAGTAGACATTATGACCTCAGAGGAAGGCACTGTATATAGTTTGAAAAGCTAGACTTGCCATTTAACTAAGCCAACCTTAGTCTCTCCTTGGATGAGAAGGCCTCTTGCAGTCCCTTGCGGCCCAGCAGCTATGATTTGAGGAGTTATAATGTTCAGGGATGATTAGCACACCTCCTGTGTGAGGGCTTGCCAAACCCTTTTCAGGGTTATTCATCCACCTTTAGTGGTCCACCTTCACACCTGTGACTCCAGGTAGCTCTAGCACACCGTGGGCATACACTGGTAAAACCCTGATGGCAGATGGGCTAAATCGGGCATGTGAAGACTTCACCTGGCAAAACAGGGAGATGAGAACCACTTGTTCCAAAAGCCAAGGCAGCAGCTGAAATGGGCACTGCGACGCAGTTTGGTCAGACACCAAAGACGCCACGGTCACCCATTGCATTCTAGGCACTGCTGGTTGTTCTGACTTCTGTCTTGGTGCTAGAATTTGATGACTGGAAAGAGTGAAGACTGATGATTTTGTGCAAATCCAATCGAGATACAAGTGATATCCCTAGTCATCTGCAAAAATGAAGAACAATGGAATGCTAAAATCTGGCAGAAGCAGAAATGACCCACATAATGGCTTAGGAAGAGCCCTACAGACATATACTTGGATTTCACACTTTGCTAGTTTCCTTCCCAACTGGTACTCTATATAAATTCTCAAAAATCCTCTTCAGAATTTCACCTGGAGACTGGAAGCAATGACCGTTAGCATACACTTGCTAAACTAAATCATGCCAGCTTATTTTTCTCAAATATTTGTCTGTTTCCAAATACTAATTTGAAGGACTGAACCAGATTTTTTAGCGTATTTCTACATACAGAACAAAGGGCTAAATTTTAGAATGGATCAATTAAAATTTCACATTAGGACAGGTAAAAAGGACTGGGAAAAAAGGATTTCTAAAACCATCTAGTCTTTCTAAGAATTGTGTGAAACAAATTATTATAGTATATTATAGCAGCACATAGTAATTATAGTATAGTGCCAGAAAATTATTAAAGTAACAAAGCTTCTCTGATAACAGACAAGTTGAATTTCTGTATTGTCCTTTCATTTGATGATCTTTCGACAAGGCACTTAACTTCATATTTCTATGTAACAATGTTGGATAGAAAAGGCCAACTCTTTATACGGAATTCTTCTAAAGTTATGGAATTCAACTATATTTTTTAAATTTGTTGAAATGACTAATAATTCCCTTTTTAATTTAATGGGAGATTTAATCTACCTTTATGGGTAGCCCTAAAATGATTACCCCCTTCTCTCTGAAAGCTTTCTAAATCAAATATAGCCAAGAAATTGCTCCTCCTTAATCAACAATATTCATTCAGTAGGACTGCCCTGATAACACTGAGAAGGGGAAAGTTTAATACTAACCGCATATAAGCACTGTGCAAAGATGTCTGCTTTTTTCAGTTTCTAACTCACTTAGATGCTCAATTTTTATATTCCTAATTTTTCAAGTAAATAACTGCTTATTAGGGAAACAATGTAGTCATCTTTTAGTTTACAACTTCCCGAAATGAGGGCAATTTCCCCTTCTTTACCTATTGATGTTGATTCAATTCTTTAGACTGAGGGAGCAATCCTTTAGTATACTTTTAGATTAGGCACATTTATTGATTAATGTGAAATTTCTTTGCTCCTATTCAGGACCTTTCTTTACATGCTACTCCTAACAGAACTCTGCTCAGCTTAGCTAAGAGTGAGTAAAGGTTAAATCTGACTCTGACAGAGAATTACTAGAGCACCTCAAAGATGTGCAAAACATTTCATTTCTATAAATAAAAACTGAAACAAAACCAGGAAGTCACTTTTTTGGAGATTAAAATCTACAAAAAAATTAAAGCTTCCAGATTTAAATTTTACTATTTTATTTGTGAAAAAACTACAAGCAGAATTCATAAATAGACATTTCTATTTAAAGCAGGAAAATGATAAAGTGGCTTCTAATAACATAGTCGTGCACATGCCAGTAACAGGAATATATTAACATCTTTTATTTGCTAGACAAAGAGCAGTGTCCGATATAAATTTTCCCAAAACATTTAAGACCTGTGAATTTCTGACCAGTTCACAAAACCACCAATTGACACTTTTAGCATGAAGATAAAAACAAACCTAACAGACTGTCAGCTCTAAAGACTTTACAGAGCAGAAACTTTCAAAAGCGTTATACAAGCTGTCTTTCTGGGCAAATGAAAAATAGAGCTCGTATAATACATTAACAAAAATTCACAAGATAAGATTATGTTTTGACATACTTAACAAGCATTCTCTATTTGTCTCCAACAAACAAAGCTAAGGAAATAATGTAACCATCTTTACACAGTAAATTAAGGTTACAAGTCATACACAAGAACAGAACTGCTTGCGCATTAAAAACTGTTCAGCTCCATTGTCATACATTTCTAAATGTTGGCTCTTAAACCATTTTCGGTTACATACAAGCAAAGGTTATTATATATTCAGCAATTAATAAATTTTCAATAATTTAAGATATGGTAGCTTAAAAAAGTAGACTGAGAATGGTCTTGATAAGGCAGGTGAAACATCTTAGTGGAACTAAACTCACAGAAGCGTCTGCCAATTTTTTATAATTAGCCAAATTTAAACCGAAAGTTGATAAAATAAATATTTTTCTTTTTGTCTGCGTTAAATGTTTTTTTTTTCTTTGCATGACTCAGAGCAAGTCAGGCAAGCTCTGTGTGTCTATGTGTGTGCATGCACACACGTGCAAGAGACTGTGTGGCATTAAAAAATTGAAACTTACAAGCCTAACACTGTGCTTTTTTTTTTTTTTTTAACCTGCGTTCTGTGCCACTGAATACCAAGTATTTCTGGTCCTTTTTTTTAAATATATATATATATGTGTGTATGTGTGTATGTATGTATACACACATATACACATATATGTATATATCTGTATATATGTATTTCATATATTTATATATACACATACACACACACACACACATACATATATATATATAATCTACACTAGTGTTTTTACGTGCTGCAAAAGCAGGAAATCATGGGAATTCCATTTCCAGAATACATGCCTGAGGGGTGTAATCAATTTCAGAAATTAAAAGTCTAAAAGTACCTACACTACCTTAACAGAATACGCAACAGCAGCTAAAGGACTGGCCCAACAATGCAATTTGACTGCTTAGCTAGCAACTTCCACGTTTAGCTGCAATTTCTAGTCAATGCAGAGTTTTATTCCATTTGTTCCAAAGCAAGTCTCCTCCCTTTCTTTTCCCCTCCCTAAAATAAGTTAATTTACCAAGGAGGCAAAACTGAAAAACCAAGACATTAGCAATAATGAATTAGCAGCCTATGAGTAGCTGGTTAATCAGCTTTTCCACTAAACTAGGGGTCCATTCACTTTACATGAAACTAATTTTGAAAAAATACACACAGTGTTTCTGAACAAAGTGCAAACTAACACTTACTGATTCATAAAAGCAGTGCAACATACACATTAGTTTGGTGGTATTTTAAGATTTTTTTTTTTTTGTAAAATAAAAAACAGCATCTCCATACACCTCTGGAAAATAAATATGGCTGACCAGTTTACCCTCCCTGAGACCCTTAATAAAAGGAATATTAAAACTTTAGAAGGAATGTCTTTGCAATATCCCACTAACATTAAAATGTGGATTTAAAATTCATAGTCAAACCACTATGTATTATATATTCTGATGCTATGGAAAGCATCTGTTTTCCTTTGGTTCATTAATAAATACTTTAAAAACGTATTTAAAAAAGGTAATTACAACTTGCATCTTTGATACAAGTATAATTTAAAAAGAGGGGAACATTGTCCATGCATTTTAGACTAGGACCATAGCAACAAATGGCACTGCTTTGTAACCTATGCTTTTTCGAGAATAGAATTTAAATTATGATGCATTAGTGACCAGAAATAGTTTTAATGTAAATGTGAAAGGAACCTTGCCTGTTGGCTACTCAAAAATTAAGCTGATAATTTTATTTTTTACTCAGTTGCCTCCATATACATAAGTTATTTTTTTTTCCCCAAACCAAGTTATCATAACATAATCTGGTGCGTCATTACAAATTGGCTGCTCTCACATGTGAGTACCTAAAGCATGACCATATATATTGAACTGGCTCTGTGCTTGAAATGATTCAGAAGCACTCTGGGCCACATGAGTAAGTGAAAAGCGATACAGATAAAAGGCTAAAAGGAAAAAAAAAATTGGGGGGGGGGGAGGAGAGAGAAGAGAGAATCACACTAGTGTTTTCAAAGGGACAATAAAACAGGAACTAAACTGCAAAGTAACTCAAGAGGTTGGGAAGAATTTCCTTAAGTCAGATCATCTTTGTATCTAGAGGGAAAAACTAGCCCCTTCAGCATGAGCTGCGCTTGTGTCTCAGATGCTAGCATGAACACTGTTCACAACTGAAGCTTCCCACGATAGAATACCAATGAATTTCTACAAACATTGAAAATCACCATGTTGGTATTAAACATATATAGTTCATAATCCCCTTTCAGAAAACAAGCAGATCTAGGGAAAGAAGGGGGAGAAGGGGAGAGGAAAGAAGCTTTTGGGGAGTAAGGAGAAGGAAAAGAAAGGCAAAATTTAATTACAAAAATCACTATGCAATGTTACATGGAAACAAGTAACTGCTTATTGTATTGACTGAAAAACATTCCAGCCTTACAATTACAGTGTTGATTTTAATGTTTTAAATCCTAAAACTAACAGACACTTTATAGATTTTTTTTTTTAATAATTACCTCAGTCATGAACACAGGTCTGGAAAATGGATGGAATTCAAGTTACAGAATACCATATTTTTTATGAATGGTTATGCGAGAATTAGCAATGTTAACATATAACCATAATTTACTTGGCATTCTGAAGCCAGTTTAAATTATTTTTTAATGATCAAGCACTTCCAATTGGACAAGAGAACTCGTGACTTGTTATTCTATTGCAAATGCAGGATGGATATCTGGAGCAGTTTTGTAATTTGATATCACATTGCTAAAAAATATAAATTTATACCATCCAGTACTCTTTAGACAGATGAGAGAACAAGTTCCCATGTAGGTTAAAACTCACTTCATATAAGACTGGTTTCAATTTAATTTCATCACTTATAGAAGGGACTGTCCCAGATCTGTAACTGTTCTATGTTGTTTTCACTTCACAGTGTATCAAAGCACCAGCGTTGCCATGTATTGGTTTCAAATAACCCTTTTATATATATATATATATATTTTTTTATATTTATATATATAGTTATATCAAAACTGATAGTACATAGTATAACTGGAAGAAAGAACTAAACTTAAAGGATATGCTGAAAAGGATGGAGTCTGTGAATGCAATAAATAAAGCCCCCCCCCCCCCGCTGGGCCCAGCCCCCCCCGGAGGGAGGCGCGGCAGTGGTAATGTACATGGAAAATTGTGCACAGCAGATTTTTATAAAAAGTAGATTCAGGAGCACATCCAATTATAAATGATTGTTAGGAAAATCATATAAAACAATGGAATACATAAAAGTGTCAAGAGTAATCGTCAGGGTGCGAAATTCCTTGCTGGCCAGATGCCCATGGCAAGCAAAAATGATCCTGGCAGCATCACTTGATGTCCACAGAAGAATCTCCAGGGATGCAAGCAGCATGGGCAGGTGGAAGATTTGAATTTCATACCCTGATTCATAGTTTTCACAATTCCATGTGCAATTTCAGAAAGATTCATCATTTACTGCTGACATGTCGCCTTTGGGCGTTGAGGAACGGGATGAGCCCTTGTCTGTGCTCTCCGATCCAGAGCTGCTCTGGTTCTGCTGTTCTGATCCTGCACTGGAGGTCACTGTCGATGATGACGTAGAAGAAGAACGAGTCTTTTCTTTAAAGTCTGTGATAATGACTGTGACATTTCCCACTGTTACTGCCAATTGCTGTGCAGTGCTTCTGTCCACGTTTTTAAGCCTGGGCCTAAAAGAATCATCATAAGAAGTAGATAATAGTCATTGTCCTTCACACACCTGGTTCCTGATTCTGCTGAAAAATTTACATAAGAAAGATATTCAGGCTGTTTCCCCAAATTTCCACTGAACTCAGGGGCTCTGAAGAATCTGAAATTGTTCACTATTAAAGAATACTAAGAAATGTAATAATTGGTTTCTGGTTTTTCTATCAAAATACTATCTTAGTTCAAGACACACTCCACTTTAGATACAAGACTATTTTGGTTGAAGAAATGAGGAGAGACCTATATTGTTCTGCCCTTCAGGTACTGAATAAAGTCTTCCTCAATGTCTCACTCCACATAGAATTTGGGCATGAGAAATCTATTTCTACTGTCCCATTGAGAAAGTCTCCCTGTATAAGGACAAACACTGTTTTAAGATTTTAAAATATTATTCTTATAAAAGAGTTTTGTTGAAAATTCAGAATTTTTAAAATTAGGTGAACTAGACCTTTATATGTTTCTACAAATAGCTAAAAGAAGCTCCATCTTATTTGGTTTCAAAAAAATTTTTTTTGGTGTTAAGTGGGATGGTAAACTGACAGAACTGAAGGAGGGAAAGCTGCCTCTTCCTCCTAATATTTGTGTGTACAATATGACAGATACTGTGCTAAGTCATGCAACTACTAAGTACCTCGGGCCAGATTTGAATCCAGGACTTCTTGACTCAAGGCCCAGCACAGTTCTACCAAATAAAGAAATTTAATCCAAAGACCAATAGCTTGTGATATAGTTATGCTACTAATACTCATAAAAACATTTCAACAAAGTACTTTCATTTTCATTAAAGAATGTTTCTGTAATGAGAACAATTGTCTTTTTTCTTTCAAATTGTAGACAATTTATACAAATTACTGAACCAATTAACACGTAAAATATTTCTCCCCCTCCCCCCTTTTAAGTCAAATATAGCAAATTTGAGCTATGTACTCTGGATATTTCAAGTGAAATGTCCCTCTACCTAAAGCTCAATATAGCTAAAAGGGAACTTACTTCTATCCTTCATTTCTTTCCAGGCCACACTAAAGTTGCAATTTGAGGTATTGTTCTCTTCTTTTGGCTTATTATCATCTTATATCTCACACATAGTAAACAATAAATACTTGTTGATATACCCCCTCCCCAAAGAGCTCCTTCTCTATTTTTTTCTCCCCCTTAATACATTACAATTAAGAGAAAAGCAGTGTGATGGATGGTAGAAATGCAGAGCCACAATACAGAGCCATGGATAGCCTCATCTGAGGCAAATAGGTGGCATAGTGAAGACAGTATGGGACACAAGTAGACGACATGAAAAACAGGTCACTTAATTTTCTAGCCTCAGTTTCTTGTTTAGTACACAGTATAAATAAAAGTACCTCATCGAAGACTAGCTGGTAAGGAAATTATCTTAATATATTTAAAGTACCGTGCAAACCATAAAAAGCTCTATTTTGATTTCCATTCAATAACTATTTATTTTAGAATTCCAGATATTATTGTTAAATAAATTGCTATCAATAATTATTAGTGTGACCCTTCTCTCTAAGGCTATGTGACCTTAGGCAAGTAACTGAACCTCTCATTGCCCAAAGGGAACTGAAATTTTGAGACTAGCAAGAAGATGCCAAGCTTCGGGGGAAGAGACGGAGAGCTTCTTTATCCCAATAAAATCAAAGATCCTATCCCTTCCTTTCCCTATCAAAACAAATTCTATCTTTCCCCATTCCTACTATTACTATTCATGGAAACCTAGATCTCTGCCAATTCATTTTCCTGCTTAAGAGTCTATTCTTGTTCCAAAACCCACTCTTATGAGCTGTCACAACTTCAACATTTCCTTCTTCTCTTAGAAAACTTTACTGACCATGGTATATGAATGTTATGGAATATTATTGCTCTGTAAGAAACGACCAGCAGGACGATTTCAGAGAGGCCTGGAGGGACTTGCATGAACTGATGCTGAGTGAAACGAGCAGAACCAGATCATCATACACAGCAACAACAGTATTACATGATGATCAATTCTGATGGACATGGCTTTCTGCAACAAAGAATTGTCTCAAACCAGTTCCAATTGTTCACTGAAGAAAACCATATACACCCAGAGAGAGGGATATGAAATATGGACCACAACGTAACATTTTCATGATCTCTATTGACATTTGCTTGCATTGTGTTGCCTTTCTCTGATTCTTTTTTTTTTTCTTGTAGATAGGATTTTTCTTGCATAACTTCTCAAGCATTTCAACATTATTAACATGTAGTGGACTTCCTGCCATCTAGGGGAGGGGAGGGGACTGGGGGTAAAATTTGTAATGGAAAGCTTTGTAAAGATCAATGTTGGGGAACTACTCATATATATGTTATACAAATAAAAAGCTTTAATTAAAAAAAAAAAAAAAAACACTTTACTGACCTAGCTGACCCACTCAATTGTAACCTCTCATTTTAAACTTTTGGAGTAATTGTTTATTTTCATTTGGCACCCTATTTTATACTTATTGCTCTTATTTTAATAATCTTTTAATAACTGGAAGGAACTGGAAGAGAATGTTCAGAGACTTCCAGATTAAAAATTTTTAAATGTTCTGACAGTGCATTTTTTACAGTATTTTAGAGATTAACATCTCTTCTAAATTCTCTTACTATGGTTATAGAAAAATTAAATTAATCCAAATGAGCCTAAAGAAACTTGAAAAACAAAAATAAATTCTGAAAGTAGGTTTCCACAAAATAAAAAAACAAATAAGAAATGAAAAAGTCTCAATTCAAATATGGAGTTCCATCTCAACTGGATAATAGGTAAAAATAATGTTCTATATTTGTAGAGAACACATATCTGAAATGATAAATCAATAATAAATCAATTATAGCTTACAATTTTAAGGGCCACTAAAAAATTCTGTTAATGATGGTTTCATAGCTCTTCAATCTTATATTTTGGTCAGTGCTGCAAATGTTATTTTTAGACAAATTTTTAAGATGCTTATCTGTCTCTTAACAGCCTAAGAGGTATACAAATTTTCACTGGCTAAATCATATAATCAAAGGTGCTAATTTCTTACCTTGAAGTGTGATTTGAGTCACTGGTCTTTGTTGTAGCATTCCCAGACTGTATACTGTTTGCTTCACTAGGAGGATCTTTCAGAATATCTGACTTTGGTCTAAAAAGAAGCAGCAAAAATATGCTTTAATAGAATTTATGGCTTTATTTACAACTTAATAAACTCAATTATGAATGATAAATGTCTTGCTTGCTTTGGAACTTACTTTGTCTTCTTGTTGGTGTTTTTCTTTGTAACACTAGGGCTAATTTCTTTCTCTTTATCTGGTTTCTCTTTTTCCTGCTTTTCCACTTTTTCCTTCTTCTCCTTTTTAGGTGGTGGGGGAGTGGCGTATTGCTGGGCCACTTGTTGTGCAACCAGCTGAGAGTTTATTCTAGGTTTTCTATAAAAGGACGGAAAAAAAGCAATTGTTACCTACTTTGTAAACAAAATTAAATTAAAATAAATATTTTAAAATTTACATTTGCCAAAACAAAACCCACTAAATATAAACTAGAAAATGTTGTCAAGTGCCCAGCAGATCACAAAGGACTCAAAATATATACCAATAAATGACCAATTCAAGAAAGGAGATAAGAAAATATATTCATGAGTGCCCACCCATCTATTTTTCCTTCCTTGTAGATTACTCTGTTCTCTGCTATATACTTCTTTTACTTCCTCCTCCTTTATTCCCCTTCCTCCCACATTCCCCAAGCAGGCTATAGTTAAGCACATATATGTTATTAAAAACAGGCTTTTTACAAAATGAGATTGACTGGGAACTCATTCATCATCATTCAAGTACCCAACAAGCATTTACTAAGTGATTTGATCTGCCAGGCATACTGGGCATACAGAGAACAATGAAAGAATCCTTGCCCTGGAGTTTTTTCTGTGAAACAATATAAATAAGTATGTGTATGTGTGTGGAAAACTAAACTGCAAGGGTATCCTTCCAGTTAGGGAGACATTGGGATTTATTGTTTTAGGTAAGCATAATGGTTTTAGTATTGAGGAAAACGCAAAGGGAAGACAGGTCTTCAAGGAGCTCTGATATAGGCATAATTCTTGCCTCTTCCACCCAAACATTCTTAGTAGGAAACTTTCTCCCAATACCACTATTTTAATATATAACATTCTAACCTCCTTATTTCTGTCAAGCATACTACAAATGAACTTTTGCGACACAACCAGTTAGTACGTCCAGAATCTGACATACATGACACATGACTATCCATGAGGTATTGGTACAAAGGATACTATTGATAAATCCTATCTTACATTATAGACAAAGAATTTCTTGCCATAAACAAATCACATGAAATCAAATGTAAAATTAACAGTTACATCAACATCAACCTTCCCAATATGTTCAAATAGGTGTTTTTCCAGTTAATTTAACTCAATGGTATATGTAAGATGCTAGAAATGCAGAGACAAAGAAATTGTGCCTGTGTGATCTTCATGGGATGAATATTAATGCGAAAGCTTATGTTATCCAGGTTATCCAGAATCATTTTTAATTCCTGCTGGCTTAAAAACAAACTTTCATCTACTAACAAGCCTGTTTTACCAGTACTAGTACCACTTAGAAGAGAATGTGATTTTTGTTTTGGTCCTGAGAGACTTAAACAAAACAAAAGCAGGATGACAACAGTCTTCCCAAGCAATTTCTTAAGCAATAACAAAAATTGGAGGAATGGTGAAATTTTTTGATCCAATTAACTCAATTTTCCAAGACAGGGGAAAAAAAATTCTTAAGACTCCCCAGGAATTTATCCCTTTGGGATCTTACAATTAGAATTTCAGATTAAAAAATATTTACTAAAAACAGGTTGATAACTGTATTTTTTATAAAAATGCCCAAGTAAACCACAAGGGAAAAATGCTATCTGCATCCAGAGAAAGAACTGATAACAACTATCTTACTAATGGTTTTTTATTGGTAAAATGCAAAAGTTTCATGGAAGTTAGTGATTTTACAGAATCTACTTAAAAAGATCTATGTGGTTTTTTTTGTTGTTTTTTGCTAAGGCAATTGGGTTAAGACTTGCCTAGAGTCACACAGCTAAGTGTTAAGTGTGAGGACAGATTTGAACTCAGGTACTCCTGATTTCAGGGCTGGACCACCTAGCTGCCCCTGTTTAATGTGCTCTTAACGGTCTCTTCAACTCTGACATAATCATCTTCTTGCCAATTAGTTAATATCTCTTCTCACTTTACAATCCTTCATCCCACCCTCTCCCCCTCCAGCCACATCTATTTTTTTTAGTTTCAACATTCAAGGCTCTCTAAAATCTGGCTGCAACTACTCTTCTTAGCTGTGTGACACCACTTTTATGGGTAAAGCCAATTAGCCTGTCTGTCCCCACTGAAAGAAAACTTGTCCTTTGTAACAAAAGAATCAACCTAAATACAACATACTCCTGGTAGTTTGTTTTTTTTTTTTTTTTTTTTTTTAAATACCACTCAGGGTCACGGAACCTGGTTCAGATCCTAGCTCTGCCATTTATCACCTCTATCATCTTGGGCAAGTCACTATAGGCTTCAACTTCCTCATCTAGAAACAAGGGCTTATGATTTAAAAAAAAAAAATAAAGATTAACATTTTAGCTTAATTAAAATAAAGTATGATTCACCACAGATAAAAATAATTTTAAAACCTGCTCACAGGTGGCACAAAACATTTCTCCCCAAAAGTCTAGAGCACACTCTCCCACAAATGCACACAGATCCATAGCCAGAGTTGAAAGAGTATGCATGTAACCCAACTCCTCTCATGGCCTGGATGTCTATAACCAGTATTCTTCTCTGGTACAAGAGGTCAGAGAATCTCCTTGAAGGTGCCTCCTTCCTTGGGTGATTTTCTACATCTGTTTCTCTTCAATGTGCCTCTCTGCTCCTGACACAGGTGTAGTCTCCTATTTGTTCAGAGAGTAGTCAAATAATCCTAAAGCATCAGTTTGTATTAGTCGCTTCCCATTGCTTCTAAAATCAAATACAAACTCTTTATGAATTTGTCCTATACTTCTGAATTTCCATCTGTCTTTTTGCTGCTGTCAAACTGGTCTAATCACTTTCTGACCCTCACATAACATTTAACTTAACTTTCCACATCTTCATATAGGCTATTCCCTCTACCCTGAAATGCATTAAATATTCTCATTGTAGACTCTCTAATTTCATTTCCAAGTGCAAAGCAAGTACCACCCTCTTCTCTACGTGAGGTCTTGTCTGAACCAAAATACTCTTCCTAGATTCTAATCTCCCCTCCCTAACCCTAATATGGTACTTATAAAAGTACATATTGCATGGATGCAGTTTTCTTTGGAACAATAATGTAAAGCTTCAAGGACAAGACTTTTTTTTTTTTTTTTTGCTTTGTACCCTCAGTACCTAGCAATAATAAATGTTTTGCTGACTGAATTCAACTCAAGAGTAAAGGATCTTATGAGAAAAATACAAGATTCATATTAAGAAATTGCATTACTCTTGTGAATATTATGGTTTGGGTCACAAACTTGTGTGTTTAAGTGCATTTTAAAATTACCTAGAAAAATCTGATGTGAAATTTCTATGACAGAAGTCAATAGAAAACTGAATTTGATTAATTTGTACAAGTTAGGTCTGCCTAAAATAATACTTGTACTTTGCCGTTTGAAGGTATGTGAATACCAGGTTACAAGCGAAGGAAACAAAACAGTGGGAAGTCAAATTAGGTAGAGGGCTACCTTGTTTTATTGCATTTCACAGATATTTTATTATTTACAATTTGAAGGTTTGTGGCAAACTTGCATCAAGCAAATGAATTAACACTAGTACATGCTCACATCATGATGTGATCTGTGTCGCATTCTGGAAATGTTTGGAATATTTCAAAGTTTTTCATTATTATTACAATACCTGTTATGGTGATCGGTGATCTGAGATCTTTGATCTGTTTTGAGGTACCACAATCCCTGAACATATAAGATATTAAATGTTATCGATAAATGCTGAGTATGGGGGCAGCTAGATGGCGCAGTGGATAGAGCACCAGCCCTGAAGTTAGGAGGAGTTCAAATCTGGTCTCAGACACTTAACATATCCTAGCTGTGTGACCCTGGGCAAGTCACTTAACCCCAATGGCCTCATCAAAAAAAAAAAAAAAAAAAAGAAAGAAAGAAAAAATGCTGAGTGTGTTGTTATAACTGCTCCACAGACTACCTTACCTGCTCTGGTCTCCCTATTCCCTGAGATACAGCAATATTGAAATTAAGCCAATTAATAACCCCTCTTAAAATCTATGCAGCAAACTTCATTGCTGTCTTATTTTAAAGTGCCACAGTCACTCCAAACTTGCAACCTTAACAGCAGCCATCAACATTACTGCAAGACCCTCCCCACCAGGCCAAAAAAAAAAAAAAAAGTATGATGGCTTAAGGCTCAGATGTCAATTTGCACTTTTTAGCAATTATTTTTAAAATTAAGGTAGTATATATTTTCCCAAAGACATAATACTAACAGTGCAATTAAGAGACTACAGTATGGTGAAATCTTTTATATGTACTGAGAAATCAAAAAGTTCGTATGATTTGCTTTATTGCAGTTGTTGGGAACCAAATCCACAATATTTCTGAGGTACGCTGGAAACGGGAGCTCAGGTTGGACTAGTCAAGAGACCAAATAGAAAACAAATGTTGGATGGAGTCAGAACTAGAAAGTAGAATCAAGCCAGGAGCAGAGTTATATCATAGAGGGTGTCACCCCTCTATGTGTGTGAATGGTTGTGAGGAAGGTAAAGACTCTTTACCTCCAGCCTACAGGCTTTGTCTCATTCTAGAAAGGAGAAGAATAAAGATGCCAACAGAAAAAAATTTTCCTTGTAATTTATGTGAATCATGTAAGGAATAGGGCACTTATTCTATGCCTTGTTTTTCTCAAGTTTTAAACTATAGCTGCCCTGCTTAAGATAGTATCACAAGTATCA
Organism: Myrmecobius fasciatus; assembly: GCA_023553655.1. Taxonomy (NCBI): domain Eukaryota; kingdom Metazoa; phylum Chordata; class Mammalia; order Dasyuromorphia; family Myrmecobiidae; genus Myrmecobius; species Myrmecobius fasciatus. The sequence continues at coordinate 67,850 of JAJPUD010000436.1, forward strand.
ATACCATTCCATTTGATATTTCATCTTTTTAATCAAGAACTCAAGATTCCAAAAATTTGTTCAATTATCCATAATGCATCTTCATGGAGAACGGAACTGGTAGGAATAATTCACAAATTAAGATAAGTGAAAACCTCAATGAATTCCAAAATTATTTTATTTCCCTTAGAAAGGTACTAGCTTAATTGTTTTTATTTTCAGCTTTGCTAATAACAAAACCAACTTCTATCACTTTCATAGTATGCATCAACACAATACATGGATGGTAATCACTACAAAGATTTACTTTGATTATAGAAATTTCATTTCTCTCAAATATGCTGTAATGAAAAGGACACTAAATTTAGAATCAATACAGTTACCCCCTTCCACATTGGGGTAGAATGGTGTTAGGGATGATCAGGAAATTGCAGTAAAACTTTTTGCTGTCTTCATACCAGAGAAGAAACTGAATTATTACACTATTAAAATGTTAGTATTATACTTATTATTTCTGAGTTTCTAAACTTTTTCTGCTGGCCTTCATGTTATTTGTGACTTCCACAAAATTCCCATTTAATTTTTTATATATCAAAACTGCAATGGGGAGAGTCACAATGGGAAGGGATAACTGTAGAGTGCTAGGTTTGAATTCTTACTCTCCTGTTGACTAATTTCATTACCTTGAGCAATTAAATTGAAATTTTGGGGCCTCAACTTCTATAGGTTAAGATGAGAAGACTGAATTAGATAATTTCTGAAGTCTTTTTTAGTCTTTTCTTTTTTTTTTTCTTTTTTGCTGAGGCAATTGGGGTTAAGTGACTTGCCCAGGGTCACACAGCTAGAGAATGTTAAGTGTCTGAGACCAGATTTGAACTCAGGTCTTCCTGACTTCAGGGCTGGTGCTCTATCCACTGCACCACCTAGCTGCCCCTTTTTTAGTCTTTTCTTAGGAAGTCCCAGTACTTGAGAAATAGAGGTATTCTAAATGGCACCTATTCATGAATACAAAAATAAAATTTCCTTTCCATCTTTACTTCAGATAGTAACAAAGCTATCACACACAACAGTAATGCCCCTGCATAAAAAATGCCCTCTTTACTATTTCATCTTCCTTCTCTGGCTACAATATCCTACAAATATCCCATGTTCAACTATTAGCCACACTGGCAACTTCACATATCATTGACAAATTTTCCCCACTGTCTCCCAACTCTCATCCTTGTGGGGGAAAAAACCACAAACCTTCTTTTTCTGTGTGAGCACTTCAAGTGATACTCATTTCTGAGAAGCAAAAGAATAACAATGGCAAGGAAAATTTACTTAATCTCTGAAAAGAAATTAGCCTTTAATAATGATAATAAAATGTCAGGTGAAAATTGTGAGAAAATAGCAATGTATTAGGACCTAAAGACGCTTAGATCCCCTTAAATATCCCTAAAATTCTAAAACAATATAAAAAGACAGCTATCTGTAAGCTCCTTCAGTCCAGAACTGCTCAGAAAGACTATCAAAGGAAATTCTGGGTGGAGATAAGTCAATGTAGGAGGAAGACAAAACATGTGGGAACTAGACCTAGACCCAGGAAGACAGGATCAGGGTAGTACCCCGTATCCCATAAACAAGTGAATACTGAGTGCCAGGCCCTATGCAAAGCATGAGAAATATAAATAAGATGTCCAAATACTCTTAGAGAAAGAAAAGCCTAATGGACTATACAAGTACTTGGAGGAAATAAATTTATCATTTTTATTTTCATCTTGTTTTAAGGCCTGGATGCCATCTGTATTTTAAGAAATTAAAATAAAAACTCCAAATCTACTAGAATCAGAGAGCAAATAGAAAATAAGAGTACATTGGTCATTTTTAAAATTCCCAAATGCAAATATCACAAATACATAATATCCAAAATCTAAAAATCATCAAATCAAAAGAATAAAATTCACCCACCCCACAAGGGGATCAAAAAAACCATAGTTAGATCCCAAGAGTTCTCAACTGCCATGATAAAGCAGAGAGGGGAGAACTTGGAATGACAATCCAAAAAGATTAACAAATTTACACAACATACATTGGGGTTATCTGCCAAAACTGAGCATAATCTTACCAAAAGGCAGTGAAGGGGGTACAATATGTAATGAACTATTCCTAAACATAAGAATCAAGATTACATAGAATTACATCAAGAATCTTGATTACATCAAAAATACATTTTATGGGGGCAGCTAGGTGGCGCAGTGGTTAGAGCACCAGCTCTGAAGTCAGGAGGACCTGAGTTCAAATCTGGTCTCAGACACTTCCTAGCTGTGTGACCCTGGGCAAGTCACTTAACCCCAATTGCCTCAGCAAAAAGCAAAAAAAAAAAAAAAAAAAAATACATTTTATGAATAAAAATTAACTGATGAATTGTTTACATACTAATTGTGAGAAAAAAACAAGTATCTTCTCTGAACCCTTTCACGAAGAAAGTTAAATGTAGAAATATCCAGAAATTTTTTTTTTTTAAATTCTTAAGAAAGAATGTGACACACAAGAAAGAATATAAGAAAACTGAAGTTGGGAGAATGAGCATAGTACAGGTCTCACTTTTACTTAGAAAAAGTGAGAATGATGGAGGCAGGGAAAAGAAAAGAGCATAGGGGATATAGGAGTAAAAACCAGATTGTTTAAAATTAGTAATCTATAATTGAAACAAACTATTCTTTCATCAGCTTTCTCTGTGATAAAAAAGGGGGGGAAGGGGAAAATAAGAAAAAGTATAGAAGAACAAGATTAAGGAAAATACCTAAGATCACAACTGTGAACATGAACTGGATTTACTGATCCATAAACACCATGGATTAAAAGGCAGAATCCAGAAAGATTTGGAATTGTGTATATATGGAGTTATTAAACTGCCTATATAGACCCAGCAAAACCATTATCCGTTTCCCAAGATGATTAAGGAAAATGGAAAATCTACATATTCTAAAATATATGTTCATTACAGAATTTTACTCTGCTATAATGTATATAGTAACAATAGGACTGTTTTAAGAACACCTTTGAGGAAAATCCAATTGTTCTATTTTAAATACCCAAATTCATCACAATGAGTCTGAAGATGCTCTTTGAATTCGGGAAAGATATGATGCATATATGCATGTGTATACATATATGTATGTGCATGTCTAATGGCAGCCATCCCAAAATTGGGGAGGGGGGAAAGAGTATCATGTGATTTTATTGTGTAATTGAAAGGAATTAGCAAGACCTATATAAGAGAGCTGAAATTTCAGGTGCAAAAATGTTTTTCTATCCCACTTTGTTATGGAAGTGCTTGATTTCTTAAGAACAGAATAAAATACATTTTATAAAGAGAATCCAACATGTTAAAAAAAAACACAAACATACCTGAAATTTATTAATTTTACATGATGCACGGTAGAAGGTAGGCTGATTATGCTTTAAATGAAAAGGCATGGGTGAAACTGACTTCAGATAACAAAAATCAATAATTAGTACATTTAAAAAAAGGGGGCAATTAAATTAAATTTAGGCCACTTTGGAAAACGATTAAGTAAATAAATGCTAAAATGACCAGAAGTTAGGAGGAATGTAATAAACCTTGTATATTTCCCCCTGTGAACAATGGTTTTAATTCATTAATCAACTTTATAGAACATCACTACTATAATTGACAAGAATCTACTGTCCTTAATGTATATGGCAAGTATCTAAAAGTTAATCAATTGCAGGGGAAAAAACAAAATTATATATAATGTTCCTTTTTCAGACTTAGAAAAGAAAATTTAAAGCTCTACTAATATCAAAGTAAAACTTCATGATTAACAGAATTGAAAGTAAAGGGAAGCCCATCATGAAACAAAGAGAACAAGATTTGGTATAGTATGGCATACTACGAAGACCAGAGCTCCAGAGCACAGTTCCCCATGTCCTACATACTATGCTACCTTTCAATATAGTCTATATAGTCTTTAAAATACCCTTCCTGTTCAGTCCAATTAATGAATTATCTTTTTTTTTCCCTGAGGCAATTGGAGTTAAGTGACTTGCCTAGGGTCACACAGCCAGGAAGTGTTAAGTGTCTGAGACCAGATTTGAACTCAGGTCCTCCTGATTTCAGGGCTGGTGCTCTATCCACTGATCTACCTAGCTGCCCAAGAATTACATTCTTAACTTTCTATCCATCTATCTGCATTATAGAATCATGATTTCCCAGAGGGTAGATAATCATATTACTATTTGAAAATAGAAGTGAGCCTAAGATTAAAATTTTTCTTCAAATATTCCAAAAACAAGTGATAATATTAGTATCACAATCTTAAAAATTCTAGTCCAACTCAAGCATAAATCTGATTAAAGAGTTCTATAATAATATATTACTCTTTGTAATCAAATCCAATACATTTATTAGTGCCTTATTTTCTAGATTAGAGGTGACATGCTACATTTGTACAGCTAGGGAGATAAGAATGGTTTTAAAATAAAAAAAGCTTTATTGTATTAAAAAAATGTAAAAAACATTCTTGCTTGACACCATACCAAAAAAAAAGGGGGGGAGGAGTAATGAGGGGAGGGTATGTAGTTGACAATCCTTGTTCTAGATAGCTGGAATATATGCAATGGGATATCACCACACATGTCAAAGTAAATTTAAAGATTCAGAGTAAAATTGGATGAGATCTACTCCTTTATGAAAATTTGAGGTTATAGTATATCTCACATAATGCATGATAATTCAAGATGCTCTCCCTATTTCCCCTTTTCCTTTTCCTCCTTCACACAGTTCATACAGATTTCCTGACCATTATCACAATCACTTCTCCAAATGGTACTTCCTCTGATGCCTAACTCCTACTGTACATCTTGAATAGCAGCCTCTAGGTGCTATACCTCCATTCTCATTTAATAGCCCTTCTTATCCCCCTCATTTCTTCTCCTTTGCCCCCACCCCCCCTCTCTTTAATTATATCTTCTGGAACCACCAAAAGATCTTATCAAAAAAAAAAAAAAAACACCATTAACTGTCAATGAAGTTTACTGTGTGCCACTGGAGCTATGTTTAAAAAAAAAGGGGGGGGGGGAGGAATTGTAGCTTGTCTATACATAGTTGTTCGCATGTGTCTCCTCCATTACATTAGGGGCTTCTTAAAGGCAGGGACTGTTTTTGTCTTTGATCTGGCTAATCTCCAAGCCATTTTACGTTTCTCTTCCTTTCACAATGCACACTACTAAACAACCAAAACAAGTATCTACACTTGTTTCCTCCATGTTCTCTCCATAAACTTGTAGGGCTTGATGTCTTAAGAACAAGGAACTTTGTAGATACAATTTATGTAGTGGAAGAACAAAGTGTAGCAAATCACTGGATAGTTTTTCATTCTTGTAATAAAGTTACAAGCAGATGGAATTATGTGGATTTAGAACTTATTGAAAAGTCAATTAATGGTTTTATGTCAACATAGAAGCTTCTAGTGGAGAATCCCAAGAGTGTGTTTGGCCTTTAACATTTTTAGTTAGTCTTTGGACAGAGACATAGGTGTTATGCTTAAAATATGCAGACAGCACAAAAAAGATTTCAGAAGAATTTGATAGGCTAGAATATGGGGAAATTTTAAATAAGATAGATTTTAACAAAGATGTATAAAAAAATGGGGGAAGCATGGCTAGGTGGAAATTATTTTAAAAGAAGTAATTCTAGGGATTAAGTAAACTCTAGGGAGTTAGTGAATAAATAATGTAAAAATTACAGCTCCTCCTCCTCAAAAAAAAAAAAAAACACTAGATGAAAAGGAAAAAGTCTAACACCTGAATCTTGACAAAGATCTAAGTACTGTGACCAAACCAACTGAAGAAAACCTCAATGAGATATTTACTTCCTTTCTGCAGATCTAATGAAGAGACAGCATCTTAATAAAGTTCCTATCAATGTCCATCCTCCTTACACCCTCCCACATTTGCAGACTGTTAAACCACAAGGATAGTATAAGTACAATGCAACAATCAGTTCCCCACACTGATGTTTAAATAACATTCACTGTAAAGTCCAAAAAGAACATGAGTAGAAACATTCCCTAGCTTTTAGAGCATGATTGCAGTTTGGTCCAACAGTGCACGTCTCCTTTTAAAATTATACACAGGAAGAGGAGGGAATGTCCAAGAATCATCTCAAAAGTGTTTTATAATACTGAATACAAATCTCACTTGGAAAACATTATCCCACAGTAAATGTATTAATCTAAATCACTTACCAAAACCCACACAATACAACTGTTGCCCCAAATTTTGCTTTTTAAACAGTGAACTAGCTTCTTTTTTGATAGTTATGCAATTCCTGTATTTCCATTTTAAGCTTGGGTTGGTCCTAAATATTTGTTTATTCACTTGTAGTACAGGGTTTGGGTTAACATTTTCAAAATAAACAACTGTTTGATTTGGACCCAGCTAGCTGACTTTTAAAAAAATATTTTAATAGTGTATCTTCTCCAATTAAAAATCCCATCTGAAAAATTCTGACCTTTCTAACGGCTTACTATTATAATTTATTATTATTCTTATGTAAGTCACATAAAGAATAAACATTTTCAAATGTAAACAAGGTAAGTCATTTCTCTTGAGGAACATTATAAGAAAATATCCCAATTAAAGTGTATTTAGCTGTCTCTAAAGTGTAGTTTATATAGCAAAAGCAGGCATTGCAAAATGCATCACAGTTAGTAATTTTTGAGGGAAAGACTAAAGTTATGTGATTAAACAGCTACATTTCAAGAGGGAAAATTAATCTGAAAGAGGTACCAAAGTCATCCCCTCAAATGAACCAAATTAAAATGTAATCAGGAAACATTTAACAAAAGAAATAAAACAATACATGTCATGCCAACATAAAAAATGCCAAGACATATACTTTATTATACTATTATGGGAACAAATATCATATTATGGAAGGTATTATTATTATTATATTATGGAAGCAAGGAATGGCCAAATGGCTTTATGTCAATTGTTTTTGTTTTGAGGAGTGGAGATCCTGGATATTTAAGAGTCTCACTCTTGGTTTACTCTGGGAATTAGAGCATGGTTTTTGTAACACAGCTTAAGAGTTTGAGGACTAGAATTTTCCAGGAATGAATGAGAGAGAAAGCACTGCTAAATGCCTACATACAAACATGTCCTTAAAACTTGGAGCATGGAAGACAAGTATGAAATAGTTATTTTAAAACACAGACCAAGTGTATGCAAAATAAGTCCAAGGGAAGAGGATTGGGGGTAGGGGGTAGTTTGAGCATAACACCTGTAGCTAGGGAAAACAGTTAAGGCCTCAAAGATGGTGGTATTTGATCTGAGTTTTGAAGGAAACTAGACAGGGAATGACAGAACATTCCAGTATGCTTCAGACTTGAGAAAGAAAATGTGTTGTGAGAAGAACAAGTCAGGAAATATCACTGTGGAAATATGGTTGAAAAGCTAAGTTGGAAATCAAAATATGACCGCTTTAACAGCCAAACTGAAAAGTTTGTAGTTGAACCTAGAAGGAAATAGGGAAACATTAAGTGACATAGTTTACCGATGCTTTAGGAGTGTCATTTTACTATCACTGCTAAGAGGCTACTGCAGTAGTCTGTAAGGTCTGAATTAGGGTGGTGGTTATGGGAGCTGAAAAGAAATCTCAACTTTACATACATAGGCCTGGCAATGATTGGTTAGGTAATGTGAGGAAGAGTAGAGCATGACTGAGGTTGTGAAACTAGGTGACTAGAGGGATGGGAATACCTTTCAAAGAAAGAGGGAAGGATTATCGAGGAGGGGGAAAGATAAAGAACAGTATTTTTAGGATGTTTCCTAATATGGCTGCCTCAAACCTCTCTGCTTCTTGGTTTTCTTCAAGTTTTAGCTAAATTTTCACCTTCTATAAGCAATTTTTCACAATCTCAATGCCAGTGCCTTCCTTCTATGAATCATCTTGTTTGTACATGATTTTCAAATTGCTTCCCCAATCATAAGATTGTGGTTCCCTAATAAAGTATTTTCCCTTAACACACTGTTGGACATAGCTTTAATAAATGATTATTGGCAAAATGATATACATTAATGACATACACAGGCCTATGTGGCAGAGTAGCTTGAACAAAGCAGAGTAAGATGCTGTGCCACTAGGACTGTCCAGTATAGAATTCTTGATTTACCTAAGTGAACCATTCATAATTTGCATTGGAGTTGGGGAAGGGCAACACATGATTAAAAGACACATTTGGGGGGGGACCCAAAGAAAAGAGGGGTTTAGAGAAAGCAAGCAATGGCACCCATAGAAGACAAACATGAAGGGGCAGAGTGGGGCAAAGGTCTGTCAATCAGAGGTCTCAAGCATACCCCCAGCCCCCTGCCCCAATTCCTTTGCTTTTACTTGGAGGTTTTGGTTGATTGGGGGGGGGGGGGGGGAGGAGAAGAAGAAGAGGGCCTAGCTGAAGGGCAGAAGAACTGAGAGGGACTGAGCAGGACTAAAAGCTAAAAAAGATATTTATAGAAAGGAAGCTGTTCTAGAATTGGGGTTAACAGTTCTCTTTGGAGGGATTCTTATCTATTCACTTCATTAGCAGACAATGAAGCAGCCTATTTACTTTTCCAGCTATTTCTTACTCTTTTTTTTCCACCATATGAAATATTTCTTTGCTTAAATTTTAGGGAAACTGATAAAAAATCTCCCACCATGTTCTCATGAAAAAGGTAGAAACTATTCAACCTATGACAGGCTAGACTTCATATATCCAAGTAGATAATCCCAAAGCTAAAGGGTAAGCCCCAGGAAATTTACGGGGGCGGGGATAAAAAATAAAGCTACATTGAAGGTTACAAGTGAAAGAAGAATCAGGATATTATAATGCTGCTATTGTTATTTAGTCTTTTCAGTCATAACTTCAAGACCTTATCTAGAGTTTTCTTGGAGTGGTCTGTTATTTCCTTTTCCAGTTCATTTTACAGATGAGGAAACTGAGGCAGACTTGACCAAGGTCACTCCGTCTGAGGCTACATTTGATCTCAGGTCTTCTTGACTCCAGGCAGAGTGCTCTTATTCTCTGCACCATCTAACTATGTGTTGTTTATGGAAAAGGGCACTGCATTTGGAATCAGAAGACCTGGGATGTAGATGATCTTGAAAAAAATTCACAAATAATTCAGGATCAGAAGGCTCATCTCTTGATCCTCAACTCTTTCCCCAACACAGATCCACTAATGGAATAGTGCAATAGGAGTTACCTACCTCCTAAATTACCCAGTCTCAAATTATTGCTACTATTGTAAGATCATTTAGGTACAAACATTTAGATGACAATTAACTTGCCTAATAAACTAAAAAAAGATCCTTTTAAAAGCTTTTCTGTTGGAGCAGCTAGGTGGCACAGTGGATAGAGCACCAGCCCTGAAGTCAGGAAGACCTGAGTTCAAATCTGGTCTCAGACACTTAATATTCCCTAGCTGTGTGACCCTGGGCAAGTCACTTAACCTCAACTGCCTCCCCTGTTGAGTATCTAGACCTCTAACAGGGTTCATTAGGTGGGCAGGTAGACATATAATTTCATCAGGTCCTCTGGAGAAAATTTACACAAAGCTGCCTATAATACTTGGCTAAGTTGAACAGATGATGAAGGATAACTACTAAACTTACAAATTATTTGTGGCAAAGTTAAGTTTAGGTTGCGGGTGAAATAAAGATGTTAAGTATCAGACTTGAACAAAGTGTCATATGGTAGCTTTTGTAAAAGTACAAAGAATACTTCTAAAATTGATTTCTTAATGGATTGACACCTGACTTATGAACAAATGTGTGTGACTTTTTCCCTAAAAGATTTAGTGCACTCCTTTTTCTGTCTGCCAATTTCAGCAGAAAGGTTGATTCTTCTTCCTAGTTCCTAGATTTGAAAGAATATGATTTCTAACTACATGCTTTATATAAATCCAAGGATAATTAAAACCTAATGGTTAAACAAAAGGTTTTTTTTCATGAAAGGAATTCAAAAAGAAAAACAGTATTTCAAAAAAAAAAAAAAAGGTCAGAACATTAGGAAAATGAAGAACCTGATTAAATTGGCTGAAATTGAAAAAAAAAAAACCATTTTTAACTTCCTTTGTTTTATACAGGAGTCAAAAAGTCTAATCTGAGAGTGGGAGGGAGGGGGAGGGAGGGAGAAGGAAAGAGTCCAAAAAGTAAGGTACCTGGTTAATAAGAATGCATAAAACTTGGCACAAGAAAAAAAAAAATTGAGTAGTGAGTATTACAGGGGATTTGTAATTCTCTACAAAACCTAGTAATATGATTGAAAACTAATGTATTTAGTTTGCAGCTTATAAAAACATATCCGGATCAAATGGCATGATATATGTAGATGTCTTCATGAGGCATCATTTTGACAAAGTGAGGATTCCACATCAAAATGATACGGGAAATGTTTTCTGGAAACGTCTGCGTATAGCCAAGAAAGTTAATTTCCTTATAAACTTGGAATGGACAAGTTTTTGTTTTGCCAAATGCCTCAAAACTTCATTTTTACTTATAAAAGGAGTGACTGTACAAACTCTTTATATATTCAAAGTCCTTTCAGTCCCTTTTCTGATTCTTAAACCTATATAACTGAGGAAATAAATAATCAGAAAGGGAAGTGGGCTGTCTATTTGGTAAAAATTAAGGATAACAGATGTCAAAAAGCTAATAGAGTTAAACTGGTAACCTGTAAAATGCATAGACACACTTATGCAAGAATAAAATGGAATGATTTTTTTTAACTTATTAAAGGGCTATATTCACTGAAGTATTGAAATTATTTTCTGACTGCTGACCCACCCCCACTCTCAAAAGAGGCCAAACTGGAGGCTAGATGTATAGATTTGTGGGAGTTCTCTATACAGATGATACTAATGAGGTTACTGTGAAAGTACAAAGAGAAAAAAAAAGACCAAAGACAGAATTCTTGGGAAACACCCATAATTAAGGGGAGTAGTGATATGGATGATGAGCCAGCAAAAACAGAGTGGTTTCTACACAAGTAAAAACACTGGAGCAAAGTAGTGAATATAAAAAGCTGAACTGTATGTGAAATTCTGCAGTGCTTTCAACAATTTTGTTGTATAAGCCCTATTATATGTATACATGCATGCATGCATACGCACATTTAAATATATCACAAATGAACCACAAACATACTCTTTCTTGTATAACTCAAAAATACAGTGATCTCTGAATCAAAAGAGACATTAGACATAAGATGGCTCTAACATATTAGCAACTGCTACACTTTACTGCAACATACTATCAACCATGACTTCTAGCCAAGAAGTGGTAAAAAAAGATATCAAGGTGAGCAGTAATGGGGGTGGGAAGGAGGAACGAGACATTTACATAGGTTTATAATCTGCACTGGTGGTGAGATAATGATGGGCAACACTATTTACTACTTAGAAAAGATAAGAAAAATTATCTGAAATGTGCATTTCAAATAAATTGTCTCCTTCTGAAGGGGGTTAAATCAACAGAGCTAAGCATTATGCCTTTATACATTAATTGAACTGATTTATCATAAGCTTCTATCAAATTAAAGCAGACCAATGTAAAATTATTAAAGTAGGAATTCTATAACTTTCCTTCTAGCCTTGAGATGGTAGGAAAAACTATGACATACTGGGAAGCACCCTACTTTTAATTTTTAATAGTGTCAAATGTCAAGTGAGAATGGCATGAAAAGTGCTTTGGAAATCTTAAATTGTCATGAGCAATTTGTATTATCACCACATAATCTAGATTTTAGTGTCTCTGTTATTCATCCAATTGCCACTTGTAAGTTACTTCCTGTGATTCTGGATTTTAGTTGCTTCCTCTATAAAATGTAAACAAAAATTGGACTATAGCAGGTTTAACCTAGAATCCCATGAATTTAAAAGATTCTGAGGACCTACTGGTTTTACCAGACTGCACAAGGGGTTCATAACACAAAAAGATAAGAATTCCTAGATCTAAAGGTAAGGCACACCATTTACTTTTAATTCCTATCATCTGCGTTTGTCTTGGTTATATTGATAGACATATGCTTGTTACATAACCATTCTATAACCCAATGTGAATGAAGAGGTTAATAGATTAGACATGCTTTTTATGTCTTTACTTCAAATATACCCTTTACTTCAAATATAACTTTAAAATTTTTTTTAATTTTTTTAACTTATGTTTTTAAACATAAAAAGCAAAACAACAACAACACACCTAAAAGTCTATAATGTAAAAAGTCTCCATGGTGTAAAGGGCACTGGGGTTCAAAATCTACTCTTTTATGTATACTGCTATTATGTAACACTAAGTCACAATTTCTCTGGTCTCTGGGCCTCAATTTTCTTATTTGAAAACTGAGGTCAGACTATTATGTCTCTTCCAATCCTTATAATGCTCTAAAATCATATAAAGCAGATAAACTTTTTATCAAAAGGAAGAAAAACCATTAAAACCTGGGGGGGGGGGGGGGGAGAGAACACATTTCTAAGAGGGCTATTAATTCCCTCCTCATGTTTTTTCCCCTTAATGCAGTCTTCACTCTCACAAAGAAAACTTCCCATAGTTCAATGAAAATTCCCTCCTCTCTCTTTCTGTTCCAATTTTTCCCCTGCTAGCTAGGAGAAAGAATTTAGAAATACAGAATAGCAGTAAAAGACAACTGAGATCAAGCCATGGTTGCACTCCTCCCCCCAAGCAAACTAAAATAACCTCTAGGCCAATTAAGAAATTCTACTATATAAAACCAGTTGCAAAATACTCTAGGAAAATATTCCACATTTAAGAGGACAGAATAAAAGATTCTAGATGAAAATTTGTACTAAGAAAAAACTTTGTCAATATACTGTTAAAATTAGTTTTTTTCAAGAACTGTTTTAGAAATTCTTTCATGTCAGGGCAACATTACTGCTGTGGTTATACATCAGTTCATGAAATTATTGAACAGAATAAAGACAATTGTTCTAGAAAGAAAATCCCTGACATTTATATACCACTTTAAAGTACACACACACACACACACACACACACACACTCTTAACTTGAGTCAGCCAACAACCTTTTAAGATAATCGCTGAAAGTATTACCATCCTCATTTTATAGATGGAATGAACAGAAGCACAGGTCTCCCAACTCACAATCTAGCATCTTTACTACCCATAGAACTTTCTTCCATTTACTTTTCTTATAAAAATCTTGTAAAACAAACTTGTATGTATAGTCAAGGCTAATGACTTCAATTTAATATAAAATGTAAGCAAATACTGAATTTTCAAAATGGCTTTTATTTAATTTGTATGGTCCATGGTCCCTATTAGTTTTTGGTATAGTCAAAAAACATGAACAAAATTCAGAAGGAAAAGAAAATCCTTTGGGAAAGGATGTTCAGTCTCCCTAAAAATAAAGGAAATAGCCAATCTAAATCACTTCATACTCATTACAGTGGCAAATAATAAAAGTCCAATGCTATCAGGTTTCTCAAAAACAAGCTTCATATACAATGCTGATGAACATGTAAATAGATACTTTTTGAATTCACAATGGAGAGTGTACTGGAGATCTGGGTTCAAATCCTGCCTCAGAAATTGTGTGATCATAAGGCAAAACAATCTCTGAGGACTTAATTTCCTCACTCGCAATTAAAAATACAAAAATACAAGCATTGAAATTTTCTATGGATGAGCTATAAACATCAGGATAGTAATAAGCCAAGTGCCCAATAGCTAAAGCAGACATCAATAAAATTGTTCTATTATAATAAAAAATGAATATATCCACATCTAGTAAGTTATGCATGAAATAATTTTAAGTAGGAAAAATAAAATGAATACGACTAATCACACATTCAAAAATAAGAAAAAGTTATAGAGTATATCTATCTAGGAAATTTAAGTTCTAGTCTCAAGTTAAAAACACCACATATATATTTAAGCTTCCAGTTAAGCCTTGCTGCTCAATTGTTTTCACTTTGCAGGTTCTCCTGTCTTATTTTCCAAGTCTTTGTCTTTGTTCAGTCATGCATTCTTGATGATCCAATTTGGAATTTTCTTGACAGGGACACTTAAAAGTGATTTGCCATTTCCTTCTCCAGCTCATTTTACAGATGAGAAAACTGAGGCAAACAGGATTAAGTGACTTGACCAGGGTCATACATCCATTTAAATCTCTATGGCCATATTTACACTCAGGAAGATGGTCTTCCTCTCCAGGCCAAGCACTTTATCCAATGTGCCACCTAGCTTATTCAATGGCCATATTCCTTATATAATTAATCCAACAAGCCTGGTTTGTTGAATAATGCGCTGTCTTGGGGTTGATCAAAATCTAGAGACCTTGAAATCAATGGGTCAAATAATAAAAATACTTTCACCATGTTCAAATACTCAGTATTCACAGATGCAAATTTTCCAGTTTTTCTTTTCCCCTCCTGAAGGAAGTAGCCAGATCAAGGAATTTTTTTAGAAGTCAGGAAAAGTTATATTCATCTCCATATTTGGTTTCTGTAGGATTCACCAAAACCAGCCTTACAAGAATTTAGCCTACTCCCAAATTTCAGATTTCGGTAACTAAGAGGCTCTGACAAAATGAGTTACTTATAAGATAACTTATGAGTTGGGAGAGAGGTATATAAAGTCTCTAGAAAGTAAGACTTAAATGTTTCTTTAAGAAATAAAACATTAGTGGCAAGAAACTGAATGGATGCTCATCAATTGGAGAATGGCTGAATAAATTATGGTATATGAATGTTATGGAATATTACTGTTCTATAAGAAACGACCAACAAGATGATTTCAGAGAGGCCTGGAGAGTGAACTGATGCTTAAGTGAAATGATGAGATCATTATACATATCAACAAGACTATAGAATGATCAATTCTGATTGACATGGTTCTCTCTTCAACAATTGTTCACCTCAAAAACTTTGCTCATTATTTATTATCTCAACTATAAATTAACAACTCCTACCCAGGTCCCAATTCCTTTATGAAAACGCATGATATAATAGAATAAATATTAGGTGGACTTAGAGAAAGAGAATAAAGTTGAGAAACAGAAGAGGGACTAACTTAACTAACAAGATAAAAAAAGAAGGAACCTAGGCACTTTGCCTTGGGATAATAGCAAAGGCAAAAAGACAGTTCCTGCCCCCAAAGAACTTGCAATCTACCAGATGATGCAAACAAATTCAAGGTAAGCTATATAAGATATATGTAAGAAATATATAAGAAATAATTAGCAGAGGAAAGGCACTGGAATTAAGAGGGAGTGGGGAAAGCTCCATGTAGAAAGTAGGAGTTAGTTGGGACTTTAGTTGGGAAGTCAGAAAGGAAGGAGACCAATCCAGGTATGGGGGAGAGCCAGAGAGAATGCTCACAGCTGAGAGTGTTTTTATGGAATAGCCCATTACCTAAAACTTAGGAATACTGGCTCTTAGGAATGAATGACTCTGAAGATAAACAGCATCGTACATCTTAAGACTACTGAATGGGATTTTAGGTCTTTTCCTTTAATGAGTTACATAATAACCAGACTAATTTAAAAATCCTCAAAATTCAACTATTTGTAGGAATGGTACTATGAAAGAACTAGAGATGCAAACTGTGTTGCTTGCTATGTTAATTAAAACACCTACATAAGATTCTGGACTACCTCTACCTCTGTTCACGTCTAATAGTAGAACTTCCAACTCCTAAGGTAAACCTATGCCAATTGTAAATCTCTCCAACTCCAACTATCCTAACACCATTATTTAAATCATTTTCCATTTAGAGTCTGACATCAATGCCAAAGGAGCCTTTCATTACCCATCCCACTTAATACCCACAATCTCTCCATAGCTCACTTCTTCAGTCTTTGCTGACCAGAGTACACAGAGATTGATATGTGGATTATTGGGATTCCTAATGCTTTTCCCCTACTGGCTAAATGTTGAGCACTTGGCAGTATGCCTGACTTACAACCCGTGTAGAATTGTCAGCCTAACACAATGTGTCATCTGGATTCTCAGACATAAGTTAAAGGAAACAATACCTACTTAACAACCCTGCCTTATGATTCCAAAACTTTTAGTTAAGTTTCAAACAATATTAAGATTCAATCTGGAATTTTTTCCTTTTAGTGTACCATTTAAAAAAAAAAAAAAAAGCACTTTTTAGGACATTTAAAACAAATTCCACCCATATTTATCAGTTCCTTTCCAATATTAACACTTAATAAATATATCACTTAAAGATATCTTTGAATAGCAATTGTTCCCTATTGCCAAGAGAAAATTTAGCAGAACACTTGTTTTTAGTATACTGCACTAAAAACATTTTTAGTGCAAAGAGTATGTAGCAAAGTAAAAATGTTAGGGGTGGGTAAAAGACAAAATTACTTTAGCTAAGAGAACAATCACAATATTATTTTTTCTCTTTAATCATATTATTTGGGGCACCAAAAACTAAAAGTTATTCCTTCTAATTTTGATAATCCAAAAAGTTTGCCAGCTCAACTCCCCCTCCATCCCCTGCTACTGAAAGTATTTTAAATACTTTAACTCTACTTTTAAACACTTAAGTTTAAAAAAAAAAAATAGATGGCAAACTCCAAGAAACAATCAAGACAAGAAACAAAAAGAACAGAAATATTTATGTGCACACAAATATTAGTACATCTAGTGGCCAGTTGTACATTGGAGGAAGAGTAGTAATTGTAGGTTCTTTGCACTTATGTGCAATACAAATATTTAGGCTCTAAGAATGGGGAAAAAGGGGGCAGCTAGGTGGCACAGTGGATAGAGCACCAGCCCTGAAGTCAGGAGGACCTGAGTTCAAATCTGGTCTCAGACACGTAACAGCTGTGTGACCCTGGGCAAGTCACTTAACCCCAATTGCCTCAGCAAAAAGCAAAAAAAAAAAAAGAATGGGGAAGAAGGATTATAGTCTTAAGACTCAAAAAACTATTCCTATTCTTATCTATTCACTGAAAAAGTTGAATTTTAAGTTAACTGTAAGAGGAAAGGATTGTCATACAGGAGCAAGAAGATATTTGAACTTGAGAAGATTTACAGAAGAGAAAACAGATAAAAATTGGGAGGGAAAGTGAGAGTGAAAAGCAGGAAAATAGAAGTAAGAATTACTGAAACATTTGTAATATGATGAGACCATAAAGAATATGACATTGCCGTAACTCCGTGGGATAAATGTGAAGCTAAGGTTTCTGTTTGAATGGTCAGTAATAAATTAAAATCACCTACCATGATAGGTTATTCAATACATAAAAGAATTCAAGCACCAAATAAGCAGTTTATTTCTTTTCCAAAAGATACAAGAAGCTTTTATTTCCCATGAGAACACAAATCCTACATCAAACCTTCATGTATCTTCCAGCTAATATTTATCAAGTCAAGTGCCTATTATTTGCAAGGAGCCAAGCTATGTGGAACTAAGTGCTCTAAGTGGGTAGACACTAAGAACAAACGAAGACAAAAGAAAACCAGTGCTTGCTTGTCTCAAGAAAGATCATTCCAGATACGGATTTAAAAAAAAAAAAAAAAAAAAAGACCATTTTCAGCCCTAGGCCTTTATCTCCTTCCTTCTCTAGGTCTCAGCTTCCAAAAGATTCAACACTATCTTGAAGTATAATAAAGATTCCCAAATCTACATTCAGTCTATCCTCACCAGGGTTCAATCTCCATTTTATTGTCTCTAGAGACTTCCCAAACTCAACAAACACTGATTATTCTTCAATAAACCCACTTCTCTCCTCCCAACCTCCTTAATTCTGTTTAGGGCCCACCATCACCCACATTCTCAACATAAGAAACTCAAAAAAAATTCCAGTGACTCCTTGTTATTTCCTGAATCAAACACAAAGTGCTCTGGCATTTAAATCCCTTCATAACTTTACCTCTTCTTACCTTGTCTCCTCTAAATGAAATTGTTATACTTGTAGTTCTGCCAGTATCAAACAGCATCTCAATTCTGCCTTTGCACTGGTTCTCTCATCCTCTGGTTTCTCTGGTTCCCTTGAAGGCTCAGTTCAAATCTGACCTTCAACAGGACACCTTTCCCAGTCCCTCTGGCTGCTAATGCTTCTTTCACATTATTTTCAATCTACTATGTATCTTGTAGTATGTACCTCGATATTTATATGGGATCTCTGTGATTAGAGAGGGGGTGTTTATTTTGACTATCTTTGCATTGCCATTCCTTCATTCTGTGCCCTGGCATTGTGGAATGAATGGTGGTATATGGCCCTGACAGGTTCTGAAATGCCAGGTCTTAAAAATGACATTTTTGTCATCATGTCAAGGGTATAAATCAGCTGCCTTTTGTCGTCAAAACTTTTTTCCTTGCTGCTTCTAAACTACTATAGAGCAATCAATACTTTTCATGCATTAGATTACTTTGAAGATCTTTGCTTATTTTCTGAGGATTAATTCAGGGTATTTCCAATCATAGATATATGGTTCTTGGTACTGCTTTTTTAACCATACTTTCCTTTATATTTCAATGTAACTAGCACTGTTACTCTTGCTCTTGAATGACCCCTGAAATGCTTAACTCCCTCACACTTAAAGCTGCTACTATGTCACTTAAAGTTGCCAAAGGAAGCAAAACAATTCTTTGCTAATCCTAAAACCTCTATGCATCTTTTTGAAAACCACAGCATTACAACCTTTCTTACAGCATGAAATCCAGCACTTAAATGATAGGACCAATTCAGTCTAGTTTCATTAATCAGATGTTGAACTATCATATTGTTAAGAGAGTAACTCAACAACTATTGCTGTCACAAATTAAAAACCCTACCAAATGGTCTGTCCCAAGTAAATTTTATACAACATTGTATTTTCCTCATACCTGTTAAAATGATTAGAGCGTGAAGAAAAAGAAAAGACTACATCAAATGCTTAAAAGGTACCAAAGAAGACTTCTTGGAATAAGGTCCTATTTGAAAAAGTGTCTTAAAAAAATAAAGGTTTTCAGTAGCAAGCATCATATGTAATGGAGTCAAACTAGAACAATTCCCAATAAGATCAGAAGTGAAACAAGGCTGCCCACTGTCACCATTATTATTTAATATTGCCTTAGAAATGTTAGCTTTGGCAGTAAGAGAAGAAAAAGAGATTAAAGGAAGTAATGAGAAAACCAAATTATCACTCTTTGCATATGACATGATGGTATACTTAGAGAACCCTAGAAACTCGACTAAAAAATTACTAGAAACAATTCACAACTTTAGCAAACTTACAGGATACAAAATAAATCCACATAATTATCAGCATTTATATATTACCAATAAAGTTCAGCAGCAAGAGATACAAAGATATCCCATTCAAAATAACTTTTGGTAGTATAAAATATTTGGGAATCTATCTGCCAAGGAAAAGTCAGGAACTATACTAACTAAACTACAAAACACTTTCCACACAAATAAAATCAGACCTAGTCAATTGGAAAAACATAAAATGCTCATGGGTAGGCCGAGCGAATATAATAAAAATGACAATACTACCCAAACTAATTTACTTATTTAGTGCCATACCAAACTCCCAAGAAATTATTTTATAGATCTAGAAAAAAATAGTAGCAAAATTCATTTGCAAGAACAAAAGGTCAAGAGTTTCAAGAGAATTAATGAAAAAAAAGGCTGATGATGGTGGACTTGCTGTACCAGATCTAAAACTATATTATAAAGCAGCGGTCATCAAAACCATTTGGTACTGGCTAAGAAAAGAGTAGTCAATGAGTGGCAATAGAATCACAGGACAAACTAGGCAATAACTATAGCAATTTAGTGTTTGATAAACCCAAAGGCCCCAGCTTCTGGGATAAGTACTCACTATTTGACAAAAACTGCTGGGAAAATTGGAAACTAGTATGGAAGAAATTAGGGGTTGGCCCACATCTAACACCACATACCAAGATAAGATCTAAATGGGTTCATGATCTGGATATAAAGAGTGATATTATAAGTAAATTAGAGGAACATAATATAGTTTACCTATCAGACCTATGGAGATGGAATAAATTTATGTCCAAAGAAGAACTCTTGGACTCTTAATTGAACACCAGATAGATAACTTTGACTATATTAAGTTAAAAAGTTTTTGTACAAACAAACCAATGCAGTCAAGATTAGGAGCGAAGCAATAAATTGGGAAATCATCTTTACATTTAAGGGTTCTGATAAAGGTCTCATCTCTAAAATATATAGAGAATTGTCTCATATTTATAAGAATTCAAGCCATTCTCCAATCAATAAATGGTCAAAGGATATGAACAGACAATTTTCAGAGGATGAAATTAAAACTATTTGTAGTCATATGAAAAGGTGCTCCAAATCACTATTGATCAGAGAAATGCAAATTAAGACAACCATGAGGTACCACTACATACCTGTCAGAGAGCAATTGCTCAAAAAGCTATGCTCAAAAAGATATCAAACTGTGCATACCCTTTGACCCAGCAGTGTTTCTATTGGGCTCATATCCCAAAGAAATCATAAAGAAAAGAAAGGGCCCCACATGTGCAAGAATGTTTGTGGCAGCCCTTTTTGCAGTGGCTAGAAACTGGAAACTGAATGGATGCCCATCAATTGGAGAATGGCTGAATAAATCATGGTATATGAATGTTATGGAATATCATTGCTCTGTAAGAAACGACCAGCAGGATGATTTCAGAGAGGCCTGGAGAGACTTACATGAATTGATGCTGAGTGAAATGAGCAGAACCAGATTATACACGGCAACAACAATACTATATGATGATCAATTCTGATGGACATGGTTCTCTTCAACAATGAGATATTTCAAACCAATTAAAATTGTTCTGTGAAGAAAGCCATATACACCCAGAGAGAAATGTGAATCACAACATAACATTTTCATGCTCTCAATTGATGTTTGCTTGCTTTGTGTTTCCTTTATCTGATTTTTCTTTCTTGTAGATACGATTTTTCTTGCACATACGATTTTTCTTGCACAACAATGATAAGTGTAGAAATATGTACACATATATTCGATTTGTCAAGTATTTTAACATAGTTAACATGTAGTGGATATCCTGCCATCTAGGGGAGGGGTAGGGAGTAGGGAGGAAAAATTTGTAACAAAAAGCTTTGTAAGGGTTAATATTGAAGAATTACCCATACATATGTTTTGCAAATAAAAAAATTAAATTAAATTAAAAATAAATAAGGGTTTCTAAAAAGTGGACATAAAGATTTAGAAAATATATACATACATATGTTTTGCAAATAAAAAAATTAAATTAAATTAAAAATAAATAAATAAGGGTTTCTAAAAAGTAGACAAAGATTTATAAAATATAAAAAGATATAAAAGCTTTAGGGATGCTCCAAATGCAGAGACAGAAGGTGTCAAATCAACTCTGGATGCAATGGAAAATGCATTAATAAGGTAAGGAAGTTAAGATTGGGGAAGTGTAGTTTGAAGCAGGAAGAAAGATACAAATTTTCTAAATAGACTGTGTTACAATCTCCCCTCCCAGACAAGTAATTTTAATCCCTTTACTTATCTAAATGGATAAACTTAAGAAATAAGAGCTTCCTCATTCCAGAAGGAATAAATGAGAACTCTACTAGTAGAGCTAAGAATATGCATTATATAAACTAAAATAATGTCACTATTTTCAATCACACAGTAAATGCCAAAATCTATGGTAAATACTCAACTCAATATGCTCCTGATACTCCTGGTCTATAAGTATCAGCATTCTTTCCCAACAATTCATGTTTTTTGTTTCTTTTTTGCTTTAAAACTGTGCTGAGAAATCATAACGAAATTTTTTTTAATGGATATCATCCACCCTTAAAATTCAATTAGTGTCCAAATAAGGATTACCTTATCTACCCTTAAGTTTACTCTTCAATTTATTCTCACATAAATTATTAACTTTAGCATGGTCCTTTTAAGCTTCTCAGTAGAAAATATCATTAATACCTTGGTAAGAATTACAAATCAACAACTGAAAGTATTTAGCATCATTTAGCCACATATCCTAGATACTGGTACAAAAATCAAAGTCAAAAAACTTCTGCCTTCACAGAACTTATTTTCTATCATAGGGCACATGATAAAAAGAACTGTATAAAAATAACTAGAATGCCAAGGAAAATAACAGAGGTAGAGATGAAAAAAAAAAGGGAGGTTAAGTTTTCAACATAAGACTTATTTACTATCAACTATTAATTTATTTTTACCATTTTCAACATAATACTTTTTTTATATTCAGCATTATACAAAATGCCCTCATTTGAGTCACATCTACATGTATAGGTGGGAAAAAGTAGATGATTTTTTTTTTCATGCTGCATGCCTTCCATAGTTGTTTTGTACCTGGAAGCTACTGAGTTACACTAGAAGTTATTAGCCAGGACAAAGTTTTAAAAAACCTAACTCCAGATTTTCCAATTTTAAGACAGTCATTTATTTAATAATTTGCTGTTAATAATAAGTAACTTGAGAAACTCTCAATTATTCAGTTCCTTTCTTGTACAAACTGAAACACCAAAAAGGTGTGGTAACTAGGGTTAAGTCTGTGGTCAAGATATTTCTGACTTTCAAAAGTTACATACATTGATCCACTATCTTTAATACCAACTGTAAAAAAAAAATCAAAAACAAAAACGAGGTTTAAGTTTCACACTAAAGAGCCATATCAATCGTCACAAAGATGATTTTGTCTTTTTAAATATAATGAATTTTGTAAATGTATATTTTGCATAAATTTTAAGGAAATTTTCATTTCAATATTACTAAGTTGTAATTGTGTAGGAAAAATAAATTTTAAACCAATTACTCTATACTGCTTTCTATTCAATGAATATCTTATATATATTGAGTTGTTGAACATCACTAAATGCTTGCATCTGGCAGCTGGGGAAGAGGGAGGATGAAAAAAAACTTACTTCAGTCCAAATCAGAAGTGTCAAACTGACTTTGGATAAACCAGAACCAAATTAAAATGTAAAATGTTTTAGAAAATTAAAAAAACAAAAACAAAAACACACATCTAGATTTCTAAATCAGCAACAATGCAGCCTGCAGGGATCTGTTTCTACTTAAGTTTGAGAATCATTTGGTCAAGACTACTCACAGCGAGTCTTCTTTCTAGAAATATTTATAAATCAACAATTAAGCCTCAAAAATGAAAGCACTAGTTTAACCAGTAATACAGCATTTAGAAGTTCTTGTTTTGGGAAGATTTTTATTCTGGAGATTTTTACGTCAAGGACTTCGGAAGAAGCATGTGGTTTTGAAAACAACACTGGACTAGGGTGGCAATCAATCATTTTCAGTCATGTTGACACACTGATCTCTTTTGGGATTCCCTTCTTCAGCTTATTTTCAGATGAGAAAACTGAAGCAAGCAGGTTAAATGACTTGCACAGGGTCACATGGCTAATATCTGAGGCCAGATTTGAACTTAGGAAGATGAGGCTTTCTGACTCCAGGACTGCTACTCTAGCCACTGTGCCAACTGTGAGCTGATCCCAACAGAAGAATTTTTCTTCATATGTTCAAATTTTATCTTGAACCTTTCTTCCTACCATTTAATACATTCCATCTATTTTCTAATTTTTGCTTTCATCTTTAAAAACTTCCTTTCTTATTAATTTACAAATAAATGTTACACTAGTGCACGAACCTCTTCTCTTTCCAAATCTCTCTCTTAGGGCAATTTATCACTGCCAATGTGCAGCTTAATTATACTCACCCATGACTTTCTTTTACCCAACCTTTCCTGGATATATCATAGAATATTGGTACTAAAAAGATGAAAATTTGATTGGGGAGAAACTCTATATAATCCAAAGTCTTTCCATTTTTTTCCACACACAACCAAAATGTTTTTTCTCCAATTCTGAATTAGTTTTGGTATTAATAAAGACAAGGATGTTTAGAGGTGATCAATAATTACTAACCAATATGCCTATTTTCTCTTTCTTTTATATATCATCTATGGAGGCCACAGTTCTTGATGAAGATCACTGCTTCTATGAACAGGCAAGCATTCAATATTTTACAGAAATTTCTTCATTTCTATAACTGATAAATGAGAGAAATCAAGACTATACTGTCTTTTCTTTTGCTACTGAAAACTTGTTGCTATAAGAGCAAAATGGATTCTCATGTATGTGATGATTATTCTAAAGCTGAAAGCTCTTAAGAGACCCATCTAGTCAACTCCCTTTTTAATACGTATTTGTATTAAATCTTAGATTGATAACAAAATAATCAAAAAAAAGGGAGTCATGAAAGTCACATACAAAATCACCAGATAGAAAGAGAAATATGATTGAGCCTAATACAAGCTGGTTTTGTCAGATTTTAAATAATTTCTGAAGTGATATAAATGATGTAAGAAATGTTTGTTTAGAAAAAGAAGTGCAATTTGAGAATAATCCCCCCCATAAACCTAAGTCCAAAATTGAGCTCTAATAACACTGCAATTTTCAGAAGTTGTTTCTTCACATGGAGAATGGAGATGATAATACTTCTAATTCCTAATCTTAAAAGAGGATGTCAAGAAAACTGCTTTGAAAATTTCAAATGACAACTATTGGTTTAAAATTATTTTTGGAAGGAGAAAGGTGTTAAATCAGGGAGTTAGGTAAAAGCTGAGAGGCAAATAAGATATTATTCTGTCACATTTCCTGAATGAATTTTATAAATATTTGTTAATTAGAATACTTTCAGATTTTAGAAAGTAAATTATTCAGGTACAGTAAACCAGAAATCTTAGTATTGGTCACATAATGACTGTGGTTGTAAAAACTCTAAAATAACTTTTCCCACAGAACAGCTGAGGGAAAGCACCAAACTTTCAATAAAACAGACTTCTGTTCTAATTTATAAAATTTGAGACAGCAATAGAGCAAAATTGGAGCCCACTTCATGTTCCTGCATGGCTCCATGGGAACTTGCATGATCTAGGTTCTTCTCAATGTATATTTGAGAAAGAACAAAACAGATATTTTTAGCTATGCAAAATAATAAAAATAATAAATAAAAATCTGGAGAATTAGGAACAATATTCATATCAAATTATAATACATGACTAAAAGGGATTTGTATATAATATGATTCAAAATGCTTTCCAATATCTGCACCCCACACTCAAACTTTGGAATAGAAAAACCTCCAATTGGTGGCAAGCACCATTTTTCATAGCTTTTCTTTCCGTAAACTAACTCAAAGGCTGACTGACATTTATGTATAAATTAATTCTTATTTGATCTTCACAAATTTTTTTTTCTTTTATGAGCAATTGGGGTTAAGTGACTTGATCAGGGTCACACAATTAATAAGTGTGGAATCAAAACAAGTGTTTGAACTCAAGTCTTCCTGACTCCAGGGCCAATGCTCTCTATCCAGTGTTCTATCTAGCTGCCCCACAAAAAGCAGAGTGTTATCCCCATTTTATTGATGAAGAAGCTGAAGCTCAAGAGAGAAAGTGACTTCCCAATGATCATACAGATCTAAAGTTATGAGACATATGAACTCAAGTCTTAACAATGATAGTTACAAAGAAGTTATGAAAACAGTGTTTTAAGACTGAAAATAAGATTTACTAAAGCTTGAATTTATTTACATGTTGAATCTTGTATCTCAATCTGGCAAAAAGTAAAATCAACATCTTTCATTAGAAATCATTTACCTAGCTCAATCTTACATTAAAAGTGTTGTATTACTTATTCCTCTTTATTCTAAGTATAATGAAATAGTATACAAATTTTATTTCACCTAATACTGAAGAGACACCATAACTAACATCTTCAAAGTTAAAGCTTCCCAAACAATACTGAGCAAAAATATTTTTTGTATCACAATTTACAAATTTATTTCAAGCAAGTTTGTTATTAAGGCACTTTCCCATTAGTTTACATTTTATTATTTTCATTAATAAATGATCTTAATTAAGCCACAATAACTTTAACCATTTTAGCTGAAAATTTTTAAATTTCCCTTCTCCATCTTTTGAAGTCATGGAAATCCAAGGAATTATACAAATATTAATCTTCAGAAATTTAACCGGGAAGTCACTTTCTCAGGACCTTGCCAAGAAATGTTTTTCAAGAGATTAAGAATCATGAAATTGCACTCTACTTAAGTATATATACTTAATCCAATTTGACAAATAAGAATTTTTAAAAACCCCACAAAAACTCCTATTCCACTTATAATTTCTTGTCTATAAAAATATAATTACAAGTCTAGTCTAGAAGATGCTAAGGATAGTGCTAGAAAGCAGCAGTTAGGTAAACCAGTTTTCAATTCATTTGAGACTGATAAATCCAGTTAGTGAATCAGGATCATAGATTTAGCTATAAGGTACCTCAGAGATCAACTAATCTAATCCCAACATTTTATAGATAAGGAAGCTGAGGCCCAGAGAGGAAATGCAGTTTGTCCAAGGTCACACAGCTGGCAGAGCCAAAATCTCTCTCATACAAATCAATTCAAACATTCATTAAAAACCTACTCTGAAGTACAAAGCAAGATGGGGACAAATTTTTTTTAAGGTGGGAGGAGGGGAAGCCCTGTGATCAAAGGAGTATCTAATTCATTACACACACACACACACACACACACACACACACACACACACACACACA
>JAJPUD010000436.1:94500-115102 GCA_023553655.1 Myrmecobius fasciatus
CACACACACACACACACACACACACACACACACACACACACACACACCCCTCTCTGCCTCCAAGAGTTTACTACCTCTCTACCAAGGGAGATGGGTATTTCTCATCATTAGTTATAACTTTTATTAATCATGCTTCATGCTTTGGTTGCTGGTTTTTGTCTCAGTTCTTGTGTATTTCTTTGCATTTGTGTATTTGAGTAAATCTCAATGCAACTTATTTCATACCTATATCAGACTGCTTTCTGTCTTGGAGAGATGGGAGAAAAGGGAGGGAAAGGAGAAAATTTTGGAACCCAAAATCTTTATAAAAATGCATGTTGAAAAATAATCATGACCTTTAGTGACTTCCTAGCTCTTCCTAGCTACATACACACACACACACACACACACACACAGTGTGCACAAGTGATATAGTGAAAAATATTTAAATACTGCTTCATTCAATTACAACCTGTGTGACCCTGGGCAAGTCCAGGTGTCCAGTAAATGCTTGATAAAAAAAATACTACATATAATCAGATTGATAGTAGTGCTCAATTACTTTTTCCCTTCCTAAGCTGATTTGGTCAATCAATTCTAAACCTGTACCTCAATCTCAATTAAAAAACTTGAAATTTTCAAATATACTGTTAAAATCTAGATATACAATTTCTACTATGCATTCTACTAGCTGATAAAAAAAAATAAAAAATAAAAACCACCAAACCCAAAAGAAATTAATCTTGTATGACTTAATTTTTAATTAATCTATCTGGGTTTATAGTGACCACAGCTTTTTTTTAAGTAGTCACAAGCTATGTTCAATAATTTTACTAGGAACTGACATCAATCTCAAGTACTAACTTTCTTACCGTTTAAAAAAAAATTTCCTACCCCTAACCTCTGCTTTTCATCCTGATTTTCCAAAGATCATAATCTGGTGATATTTATTAGCACGTATCAACTTTTAGTTTTCTCATCTAATTAAGACTATCTGAAACACTTCACAGGGCCTTTTGAGGGGCAAGTAGAATGATATGAGTAAGAGTTACTTTCTTAAGTATTTCAATAAATTAGAATGTAGCTTCCATAGTTATTTGAATATGCTTTTTAAGTTCAAAGATAATGGATTATACAAATAGAGGGGAAAAAAAAACTCAGTTCTTACTTCTCTCCTTTATCATCTTTCTATATATATATATATATATATACAAAACAAGAAACATTGCTCCTATGACTTTTCCTAATGTATGTAGCCCTTAAAAATTCTTTTATTTTCAAATCATCTACAAGTCCCAATGCAACTCTATACACACACCCTTACCATCTATAACAAAGCACATTCTACAAACTACAATGTTCTATAGCCACCCCTACTCCCAACCCCCCAACACATACACTTCTCCTAATAGAAGGAAATGTCACTTTCATTGCAATGGAAATCTCCTTTGAGATCAAAACTGGTCATTATAATTTCAGTCTTTGGTTTGGTTTCTAATTTTTCTCTCAATTAACATTGCTAGTTACTGGACAGACTTATTTTCCTGGTTCTTCTTACTTCCAAAGTTTTCCTATATTCTAGATATGCTTAATTTCTGAGATCACAGTGATGGATAGCCCATTACATTCTCAAGCATTTTTGTCTCTTCAAGGTTTCAGATAAAACAGACATTAAGACTTGCTTGATCTTTTATATGACCCTGTCATTTGGGACTTATTGGTTAACCTTTCCTCCCATTAGCTTGTATGTCTTTAAAATTTGAGGTCATCAATGAGCTCCCTGTACAGTCACAGCAATCCCCTTTTCTCTTTGTCAAAAATTATTTCCTACCAAATCAACAGAATTTTTCTCTCAAGTGTTTCCTATCCATTTTGATTCAACTGCCTACCCTAACCCAATGTTATACTTTCGGAACTTGAAATCTATTTTTGTTTAGTCTTGAGCAAACCAATGAAGTTTGTATTATCCTTTAAAATCAGAATGGTCATTGCCTCCAGAATTTTGGTCATTTCTACTTAACTAGTTCTGAGTGCCCAGAATAATAATTCATGGCTTCCCACACAAATTTATAAAAGATGTGATTATCATTAAGTCAAGAAATTACTTTTTCAGGTGAGAAAAGTACATATAAAATTTTCCCAATATATACTCTAATCTGGAATGACCAGTTCTTAGTTAAACCATTTAGCCTTTAGTGAATACTATTTGCATTTCTAAATGCTCTCAATAAGAGTCTTCTGTAACTCCTATATCAGAAGTCATGGTCCAGAATCCAAATCCTATTCTCCAATGTATCCAAAGAAATCAAAGACAGAAGAAAAGGGTAACTCATAAACCAAAATATTAAAAAGAAATATTTTTATACTGGCAAAGAACTAGAAAATAAGAAATAAGTGGTTACTCATCAATTAGGGAAGGGCTGAATGTAACAAAATACTGCTAAGCTATAAGGAATGATGAAACGCCACAGTGGATAAAGCACCAGCCCAGGAGTCAGGAAAACCTGAGTTGAAATCAGGCAGACTCATAATGTGGCATGAGCTGTGTGATTTGCCTCCCCCAAAAAAAGGAATAATGAAATGGTTTAGACTAAATATGGGAAGACTTGTGTAAACTGATGCAAAGTGAAAAGAACTAAAAAAAAAAATCATTTATAAGACTTCATCGTAAAAAGAAATAATACTGAACAATTACTGTGATTAATGCAATAATCAACTGATTTCAAAAGACTAATCAAGAATGTTCATGATGATGAACACAAGATGCAGCGATATGTTTTTAGACATGATTACTAATACCAGAATTTACTGTTTACTGTTTATCATATTTGTTAAAAGGTTTTCCCCCACCTCCCTTTTACATTTCCAAAAGGACCACCAGAAAGATATTGTAGTTTACATCAAAATTCTGTTTCATAAAATGATAGAGAAATCATTTTTAGAACTTCACAAATTAAAACAGTATGTTATATATAGATATGTATGGCACGTTTATATACATAATACATGGTACATGTACAGTATCACTTTTTTTAGTTCTGAATTCCATCAATATATCTGAAATGTAATTTGTTCCTTGCTCCTCAAATTTTTTTATGATGAGTCTACAGATCATGTATCCGTTTGACTTATCTTATGTTTACATGCAGCCAATTAACTGAAAGATAGAAGGAATATAAGATCTCTTTTGCTTATTAATTAGTGGGGGGGGGGGGAGTTGTCAATTTAAAAAGCTCTCTTCCAACATGGTAGTTCTTATGAACATTCTAAAATATTAAAGTAATTTAACAAGCAACTCACTTTCAGTTTCGGCTTGGGCACTATGAAAGTCAAAAGCAAGAGCTGAATTCAAGTCAGCCCCACTGGAATAGGAAAGTCTTCTTAGTGTTCCAGTAAATTCTTTAAGTTGAGGAACAGTTGCAGATTTTCAGTGGGAGAAGGAAATTTCCTCTTCAGGAATAATAATAAATCAATATCACAAGACTAGACAAGTAAAGTTGACTTCAAACAATTCTCTTGTTTCTCAAGTGTTTCATATCATCCAAGATTTCCAGAAAGCAGAATGGGTCCATTTGATCAAAAAGTGTGATTGATGT
Source organism: Myrmecobius fasciatus (assembly GCA_023553655.1). NCBI lineage: Eukaryota > Metazoa > Chordata > Mammalia > Dasyuromorphia > Myrmecobiidae > Myrmecobius > Myrmecobius fasciatus. Next base: position 98,076 of record JAJPUD010000436.1, read on the forward strand.
ACATACACATATACACACACATTTCAGCTGATAGGGAAAAGTACTAGAGATGACGAAACTCAATTCTATACAAAAACCTTTTTAATCTAAGAATAGTTGTTTCCCAAGGCACATTTATACCATCTACAACTTTTACTACCCAAGTCCCTAACTTTTGTAATATAAGCCTATTTTTTCAAAAAATTTACTTTCTTCTCCTTTCCCCCTGCAACTTATCTTCTCTACTCTAAGCCCTCTGCTTCCAAGGGAAAAAACTAGATTAACAAGGAATGGTTAGACTTGCATGGATTGATGCAGAGTGAAGTGAGTAGAACCAGGAGAACAATTTGTACAGCAATAAAAACTCTGAAAGACTTTTTTCGTGACCTAACATATACCATGTTGCTAGCCTTCTCAACGAGTGGGAGAAAAGAATTTGGAATTCAAAATTCTTAAAAATTTATGTTAAATGTATTAGACTTCCTGCCATCTAAGGGAGGGGGTGGGGGGTAGGAGGGAAAAATTTGTAAAGCAGAAAGCTTTGCAAGGGTCAATGTTGGAAAATTACCTATGCATGTTTTGCAAATAAAAAGCTTTATAAAATTAATGTTAAAAAAGAAAAAAAAAGGCTTAGGATCTATGAACATAATGATCAACCATAATTCCATAGGACTCAAGATGAAACATGCTGTCTATCTCTTGATAGAGGGGTGATAAAGACTCCAGGACACTGAGATATTTTTTTCCCTGACAAAAACCAATATATGAATTTGATTTATTTGACTGATATGTTTGTATCACTGTGGAATATAGGAAGAATAAAAACTAAAATATTTAGTTGGTTTTTTTTAATAGAGGAAGAAATTAATTTGGAATCATTTAAGAAAAGAACCCCTTTAAACCCAAGTGTTGCACTACTATAAAAGTAGACTTGACAACAAGAAAAAAAAGACCTATCAATTAGAGCAAAGACTGGCAAACTTACTTTCCACAAGGTGCCAGATAGTAAATATTTTAGTCTTTGAGGGCCAATAAATAAAAATTGAGGGCATTTTATACATACTACTTACATAACAGGAAAAAAAAAAACAATTTCCGCAAATTCTTTATTGATGAAACTCAAAATATAACAACAGAATATATATTTTTGTAATACAAGTATACACAGATAAACAGAATTTTTTTGGGGGGAGTAGTCATTTAGGGACTCAAAGTTCAATGTTTCCTATCACTAATTGCAAATGTTCATCTCTTAATGCTGATTTATAATGAGATTTTACTTTTCTATATATTTGAAAATCTTTCCACACAAATAGATCCTACAAAATATTGGTGTGAATCCATAAACACATGCTTTTAATTAAACAAATTCATCACTTGAAAGGCATTTGTAGAATGCTATTAGATTTCTCTTAGTAGTTGCCTTTTATTGTGTCCTTATATTGTAGATTAATCACATCCAATTGAATATTAAATGGAAGCTCCTCAATTGCACAGTTAAATTAATTTTGAAATACAGATGTTTTTGTGCCCTTAATATCAAGGACTGGAAAACTGCTAAAACGGTAGTTTGAGCTGGAAAAACCAACCACTATAAATTTGTGTGACAATGGAAATTTTGTGCATTCTTTTAACTTTTGACAACTCATGAACCGATACAACAATTCTGGAGAGCAATTAGGAATTATGCCCAAATGACTATCAAGCTATGCATAACCTTTGATACAGCAATATCTCTACTGAGTCTGTATTTCAAAGATAGCATAAAAAATAAAACAACCCACATGTGCAAAAATGTAGCAGCCTTTTGTAATGGCAAGGAACTGGAAAATGAGTGGATGCTCTTCAACTGGGGAATGATTAAGTTATGATATATGAAAATAATGGAATGATTTCTTGATAAGAAACAATCAGCAAGTAGATTTCAGAAAAGCCTGAAAAGACTTGCATGAACTTATGCTAAATGAAGTGAGTAGAAATAAAATTTAAAAAATAAAATGAAGTGAGTAGAACCAAAAGAACATTGTATACAAGAAAATTATGTGATGATAAACTGAGGTACTTGACTCTTCTAAACAACTTATTCCAATAGAATGAGAAAAATTATGGAGACTGAAAACAAATAACAAAAAAAGCTGAAAATACTATGCCATTATTAATTCATAAGTTTCTTTTTTTTCCCCTTCTGAGCTGATTTTTCTTGCACAATATGATGAACAGGGAAATGTTTATTAGAACCTCACATGTTCAACCTCTATTAAATTGCTTGTTGTCTAGGGGAGCAGGTAGAGAGAGAAAAATTTGGAACAAAGTTTTACAAAAGTGAATGTTAGCTATCTACAAAAAATAAAATGGTTAAAAAAAACCCCCACAAAACTTGACAACTCACCAAATTTGTAAAGCAACTTGGTGATTCAAACAACTGTCGTGAGAAAGACTGTACCTAAATTATAAGCTTCACATATAAACGTTATTTTACCTGGTAATTTTAGGTTGAATTCATTTTAAAAATTTATCAAGTTTAGTGCAAAAGCTAATTTCTAAAGCTATTCACTAAGTGACGGAATTTTCTCTTGTTTAGAAAAATTTCAGTCTTGGTCCTGAGCTCAAAAAACAGTATTTTTTCCCCTCTTTTTCTGCGTAGGAATAATTGGTTTTTCACTGGTAATAAAAATGGAATAAAGTGATAGGTAACACTAGAAATGCTTTCCAGTTATCACGAATTGAAAAGCTACAAATTCCCAGTGACACTGCCCTCCCATTCCAAAACAAAGACCCCCCCCCAAGGGGGGGAACCCATTACTTAGCAAAGTGGCCAATTCTATTTTGGGATGGCTATTACTACTAGGTTTTTCCTTACACCAAGCTTCAATTTGCCTTTTCAACAGTGTTACCCTTTATTCTTACTTCTACCCTCTCTCAAATTCAAGCAGAACAGTTATCTCTTAAGAGATAGCCTTTCAAATAGTTGAATAATGTCTTCTATATCTGTCAAAATCTTGTCTATGATTTTTAAACCATTATCCTGTCTTAAGACATCTAAACTATGGTATCCAAATCTGAGGGCCAGATGATAGGTATATAGCAGGATAATCACCACCTATCTCATGGACAATAATTTTCTCTTAATAAATCTTGAATTGTACTAGATTTCTTTCTTGCAACTCATTAACCTCCCTCTCCCAATCTTTTTTCTTATAAAATGCTATTTTAGCCATTCATCATGCTTAAACTAAGATTTTTACATTTGTCATTATATTAAATTTCATCTTTTTCTATTTGGTCCAACATTTAATAAGTAAACTTCAGTATGCCAGGCCCCATAGTAGATGCTGGTATGAAAGACAAAAATGAGAGGTCATGATTTTAAAGAACTTCTATTCTATATGGCAGGAAACAGCAAACAACTACTCCTGAACCAAGAATGTTTTTTTTTAATTTTTATAAAATTGTATATAGTTTATATTTTACATGTTAAAAACCATTCTTTGGGGTGTAAAAAAATCGACTATTGTTTGCCATCCTCTGCTCTACAAGGTAAAACAATAGATATAATATGTATAACTTGAGTAGAAATTGTTTCTTTGTATTTGTATGCCAGGACCTAGGCACAGCGTGTTGAATGTAACAAGACATTTAATACATGCTTGTTCATTGACTGTCCTGGTACATCTATTACTCCAGGAAAGCCTAAACATGTTTCACTTTTATTTTATTTTCCCCTCACTACAAAATCTACGTTGTTACCCTGGATAACGTTCTGAGGAAAGGCTTTTCTCACAATCAACCCTTTCCCCTACCATTTTTAAAAATCAACTTTACTATTAGCATTTTTATTCCTAGTCCTTTTAGCTTAATGCTTTTCTCCTTTCTTGATTTGTTCACTCATCTAAGGACTGACAGTTTGATGAGAGGTGGACCAAACAGAGCAGAGGAAGGCCAAAACTTGCTGTTTTTGGTTCATAGCTTAGGCTGTGACTATGTTTAGTCACAGCCTAAGCTATGAACCAAAAACAGCAAGTTCAGAAGTAGTTGTGTAATTTGAATCTCAGGAAAATAGTAGGATCACTGTCCCAATTTCTAGCCAATCTGAAGCCTGCAGAGGAATAATCAGAGCAGGAATCCCAGACCAAAAGATTGCCTACAAATCTGCCACTTTGAATTCACAGAGTGCCCCAGCTAAAACTTGTTTACAGTAGCTGTTAATCAGACCCAAAGCCTGGCCAGGGGCCTGAAAAGCTCAAAGGGCAATGGACCTTACCCTAAATGAGAACACTTTGGGAGCAGGTCCCCATCTGAGACATCCAGACTGCCTGAAATAATGATGGGCAAGACCAACACAGGTCTTCCCTCCAGAATTTCAAGTCTTGGCCCCCAACATCAAGTTCAAAGATAAGACTGGGTTACTGCTAGATTTGTAACTCCAAAAAGATCATAAAAGAGGGAAAGAGAAACCAAATTGGGAAAAATGTAGTAACCCTGTGGTGGCAAAGAATTGGGAAATTTTAGAAATACCTGAAAAGATTTACATGAATCAACACTGAATGAAGCAAGCAGAACCAGGAAATTATTGTACATAGCAACAATAACTGTGTGATGATCAACTAAGATAAGAGTTGGCTTTTCTCAGCAATTCAGTGATCCAAGGCAATTCCAATAAACTTTGGATGGAAAATGCCATCCAGATTCAGAGAGAATTATGGAAACTGAAGATGGATGGAAACATTTTATTTTTCCTTGGGGTTTCTCTTTTGTTCTGATTTTTCCTTCCCAACATGACATATAGAATTATGTAAAAAATGAATGCACATGTATAACTTAACTAAATGAAATGAATGAATAACTAACTAGGTACTGGGAGGAAAAAAAAAAAGCTAGACAAATGAGTACCAGAGCCATTATACTACTAGGGATGCTCATGACCCAGAAGAGAATGTTTTCTAAACACCCATAAGCAGTGTCTTAATGAAAAATATATAGCTGGGACAAATTCAAAGACCTGGCAGCACACACAATTTGGCATTCTAATTTCTTTATTTTATTCTTTAAGGAAGAGTTTAAAATAGTTCTAATTAGTGAAGTATACTAGAAGAAAATTTAGAAAAGAAATGAGAGCTACCAAAAACTAGGATATTTAACAGCTTGACACAAGAAATACAAACCCCTAAGCAACAAATTCCTTGAAATTTGTAACAAAAAGAAGTCAAACCACAAAACATCAAGTATTAAAAAACAAAGTCAAAAGACCAAGAAGAAAATGTTAAAGTATTCTCATAGAAAAAAATTACTGATCAGGGGGAAAAAATTAAGCATTGGGGCAACCTCATATCTATTGAATTGGATAAGATGACAGAGGAAAAAAAGGATAAATGTTGGAGGGTATGTAGAAAAACTATGACACTTAATGCACTGGTGGAATTGTGAAATAATCCTGTCATTCTTGAGAACAATTTGCAACTATGCCCAAAGGACTATAAAACTTTGCATACCCCTTTGATCCAGCATGTGTCAGTACTATGTCAGTATCCCAAAGAAATCATAAAAGGGAAAGGTCACACATGTGCAGAAATGTTTGTTATAACAGCTCTTTTTTGTGGTGATAAAGGATTGGAAGTTGAATGGATGCCCATCATTTGGGGAATGGCTGAATAAGTTATGGTCTATGAATGTAATGGAATTATTGTTCTATTAAAAAAAAAAAAAAAGGAGCAGATTGATTTCAGAGAAGACTTACATGAACTGATGGCTCAGCGAAGTGAGCAGAACCAAAACACTGTACACAGTAACAGCAAGATTATGTGATGATCAACTATGACGGAGTTAGCTCTTCTCAGCAATGCAGTGATTTTCAATGACAATTCCAAGAGACTTAGAATGGAAAATGCCATCCACATGCAGAGAAAACTATGGAGAATGAATGTAGATTGAAACATACTATTTTCACCTTAAAAAAAATTGCCTGTTCTTTCTCCTGGCATTTTCTTTGTTCTGATTCTTTGTTCACAACAAAACTAATATGGAAATATGTTTAAGATGATTGTACCTGTATCAGATTGCTTGGTGTTTTGGGGAGGCGTGAGGAAAGGAAAAATGTACAACTCAAATCTTACAGAGCTGAATGTTGAAAACTATCTTTACATGTAATTGGAAAAACAAAATATTAGGGAAAAAAGAAACAGACTGCCTAAATTCTGTTAAGGAAAAAAAAAAAACTCTATACCATATTTTCAGAAATTTTTAAAGAAAATTGACCAGATTTCTTAGAACCAGAGGGCAAAAGTAGAAATAAACTGCTGGGCACCCCCCTGGAATAAATCTCAAAAAGAAAATCTTCCAAGTCAAAGAAAACATATTGCAAGCAACCAGAAATAGAATGCAAGTACCAAGGAGCCAGTATCAGGATCACACAAAATATAGCAGTCCCCACTATCAGCTATTTAAACTCTGCTTATAAAAGAGCAGGGAAACTAGAATGATGTTCCAGAATGCAAAAGATACAAACTTATGGTAAAGAATAATTTAATACAGAAAATCTGAATGTAATACTACAGGAGGAAAAGAAAATGAATCTTTAATAATAAAGAGAATTTCTAAATATTCTTGATGAAAAGCCCAGTGGCTTCATGAAAACTTTCAAACACAGATATCAAGTATTAAGCAGAAGAAAAAAAAGACAAACAATGAATAATCATAAAGCACTAAGCAAGAATAAACTGTTCACATTCAAATATGGAGATGATTTATGTATCCCCTCTGAACATCATTATCACTGGGAGTTCACAGAGGGAGCCTAATTTAGACAAAATCTGTAATGGTTTTATTTTGTCTTGATAATCTGAAGAGCAGGAAAGGAAGAAAAGGGAAAGAAGGGTAAGGAAAACAAATTAAGTAGAAAGTAGACATCTAGACAAACAAAAAGGGAAGGATGGGGGAAGGGTACAGCTGAAATTTTAATGGTAAATTCACCCCTGAACAGTGGTCAAAGGAACCCAAACAAACACATTAGAAATAGATTTTATAGGAAAGAGGAGAAAAGAAGGAATTAAAAGAAAATATTAAGAGAGATTAGTCTTAAGCAAAACTAAGATGTACAACAATATTTATAGCTTTTCTGAAGGAGTAAAGACTGGAAATCAGAGAGGACACTTAAACTGGGGAAAGGCTAGCAAGTTGTGGTAAATGATAATATACTATTGTACCTTAAAAAAAAAAAAAAGGAGATTTACATGAAACAATGCAAAGTAAAATGAGCAGAACCAGATTATATTAAAGCAATATGGTAAAAACAATTTTGAAAGAAGTAAGGATAGATCAGCTTAATGACCAATTATCATTCCAGAAGACTCTTGCTGAAACAGGCTGCTAAAACAGGCTACTATTTAAGTAATAGGTTTATAAGTATAAAGTAAAACTTGGGGTTGGAGGGAGAAAGAGAAAGGAGAGGGAAGTCAATGGCCAATATAGAAATTTGTTTTGCTTGACTATACATGTTTGTAAAAAGTGATTTGTTTTTCTTTCATTCTCACTTGGAGGGGGAAGGGTGTCTAAGAGTAGAAAGGAAAGAAGTTGGATTTTTGCTGATTGAAAATATAACAAAGACGCTGCTTAATCTAAACCATGCCTATACTGAAATCTTTCAGCATCACCCAAGTGAATATTCAGTCTCTGCTAAGGAACTTTCAATGAGAGGAAATGGAATTCACTGAGATAGATCCTGGGGTAGCCCATTCTACTCATGCCTTGTTCTGATTTCCTTCTAATAGTAGTATTAAATATGCTTTCAGAGAACTGGGTAAGAATTTTCTTAGTTACTCCAACAGTTAGCTGAGAAATCCATCTGATCCAAACTATTTAGGAAGTCACCTAAGATGCTGCTCCACCTAAGAGATGCAATAATATATGTCCTTAGTATTTCTATTAATGTTTTAACAAGAGTTTTTAAAAATTGTAAATAACAACAAATAACAAATAACAAGGACATAGTCTTCTCTTGTACAGCATGATAAATGTGAAATGTTTAGAGTTGCAAAGAAAAAAAAAAATTAAAGAAGGTTCACCACCATAAAGAGGGTTCTACAATATATGCCAAGAATCTAAGAAACATATTTTGGCAGACAGTAAAACATACCACCAAAAAAATAAAATAAAATAAGAAGGGAAATGGAAGAGGGCTGTCAAGGATATCCAATGTTTTTTTTTTTTAATTTTCTATGAAAAATATCACCTAAGACCAGTAACTCAAACTTTTTTAAAATTCTGTGTAGAAATGTTATATAAACCAAGCCATGAGACAGAAAAGACCAAAGAAAATGCTAAAAGGAATAGACTATACATAACACAACCAAACATTCATAAATTAAAAAACAAAATTAATTTTGGAAAGGTTACAGAAAGTTAGGAAATCTATGGAAAATGGCCCAATTAATCTGGAAACAAATTTAAATTTATGCTAAGAAAATTACTGGAAGATGACACTGTAGAAGATAAACTTAATGGAACGTTATTAGCACCGTGCACATTTTTAAAATGCTTTGTGATACAGCAATTTGTTGTTCAGTTGTGTCTGACTCTCTCATCCCCTCTCAAGTTTTCTTGGGAAAAATAGGAGTGTTTTGCTATTTCCTTCTCCAGTTCATTTTACAGATGAGGAAACTGAGAAAAGCAGGGTGAAGTGATCTACCCAAGGTCACTACTACTAGTAAAATATCTTAAAGTCATACTTGAATTCAGATCTTTCTGATTCCAGGCCAGGAGTGTAACCTATCTGCTCTATAATTAATTTACTATTATACTAGAAGAAATCATGAAAATGATTAATTCAAAAACCATAGGAAGGCAAACTGATGTAGAGTAAAATAAGCAGCTACAAGAAGACAATATAGACAGTGATTACAACAGTGCAGATGAGAAGAACACAAATCAAAACACCACAAGGTCTTCTCCCAAAGAGATTGACAGCAAGGGTAAAGAAATTGGCAAAGAATCCCTAGTGAGCCAGGGTCAGGGGCTAAGTATTCATGGGGCAGTGGACACAACAGGGTATTTGCATATTCCTGACTTCACAATATCCAGAAACTCCCTATGATAAAACATGTTTATCCACATCTTTTTGGAAGTCACAACTCAGAACCATGCAACTGTGTTCCTCTCTACCTGAAGCCCTCTACCTTCTTTCTTATTTAGGAGACCTCAAGATTCACCTTACTATCTTCTTGAATATCCTGACCTCCCAGGTCAACACCCCTGATTCCATGACCTCCCCCTAATTCTTTTTTAACTACCAAATGGGAGGAGGGGAAATTCTTATCTTAGAAGGCATCACCCAAAATTGATAACTTTGTATATTCATGTCTACCCCTCTGACCTTATCTCTCTGTAGAGCTCAATATTTCTGACTAATCTCCTAATTACTTGCACATCCTTGAACCACATGACATTAATACTGTACCTTCCTGATTGTCCTCCTACCTGCCTGAATGCTGCTTCAATGAAACATTAGTTATCCAAGTCTCTTTCCTGCCCCACCTCTATTCTCCATACTTTGTGCTAAATTTCACCAGTTCTCATGATTTTAATTCAGTTTTGTGTAAACAAAACTCCTAAATCTATAAAGCAGTGCCTGATGTAATAGAAAGAACTTTAATAAATGAAGACCTGAATTCAAAAAGAGTATGATTTTTCTTATCTTTAAGATGGACATAATACCTGTACTTTAGAAAAGTTACTTTAAGAATGAAACATAATCCAGGTCTAATCTCTCCTAAATCTATCCAATTTCATGTATACATAACCTGTTGAACATCTCCATTTGGATTACATACACCATGTCCAGTACTGGATTCATCTTCCTTCCTAGTTCTCTCTCTTCCATATTATTTCTGCCACTCAAAATCACTTCTGTTTGATAAGTGAAAACTTGAGTATTGCCTATTCTTCAAATTTATAGTCTCTCAGCTCCTCCCCTACTCAAGATATCATTGACACTATTCCCAAGTTCAAAAACCTTCCAGCTACCCCTTGATTGCATTCTGTGACAGAATAATAACTTTTTAACCTGGTATTTAAAGCCAACCTACCTTCCCAGCTTTATTTTCCATTACTCCTCTCCCTTTCATGCATTCAAGGTCAAGTCAAAATAGATTACTAATTGTTCCCAACTTGACATGTCTTCTCCCATCTCCTTCACTCACATATATTCCCCAAAGCTTTTCTCCTTCCCTCTTTTGTGCCTTTTCGATTCTTGTTCTTATAATGTCATGGAAACAACAAATATGAACTTGAACAGACTTCAAGAAAAGAAGGGCCTGGCATGGTAAGGTCTTTTAAAAAGACTCCCCCTGAACCTCCAGAGCCAGCTATTAGTATTCTCTCACTCTTTTATATAGTTCAGAGGAACAGACATAACTGGTCTCAAAATCATTCCACCTCTGATACTTTGTAACTGTGCATTTCTCTTAACAAAATCACCACTTCTCAGTGCTCAAAGGCAAAAAAGGTGCCAACCTAAATCCATATGAGGGAACCTCCTTCCCCCACAATTTTCTTCTCTCAGTGAAATCACAGGTCTATCCCTATTCCAAAGTCCCTTACTCCCCAATATCTTGATTATACTGACCTGAGTATGTTATATGTCCTTACCCCATCATCATCACTCACGGAAAGCAAACTTGAAGAGACAACAAGTTTATTTTCACCTCCGTATACCTAGCACTTAAGTGCTTGCATAAAGCAGACCCTGGAAGACTGGGAATAGAGGCAAATATATCCAGAATGGAAAAAGACAAGACTAAGAGAGATCAGAAGTTAAAAATCACACCACCATTCTAGATACATTTGTTGTGGTCAAAGAAAAATTTTTTAAATTTACAATCTTTCCTGATTTACAAAGGATGTCTTAAGGAGGGGGGAAAAAAAGAAGTATGAAAAAAGAGACAAAAGGAACAGAACAGATGTGCAGATCTGTTTGACATACTGTTTGGATAGGACAGCACTGAATAAAAAACACCATGATAAAAAGAAACAATTTGAAAAGGAAATCATAAAACTTATTAGGTAGCATCTTCAAAAAGTCTGAAATACACACTGCTGTGTTTTATTTCCTAATGCCATCACAGATGTAGCATGGAGCTGATAGAGGGGGCTTTAGGTTCAAATGACACCTTTGCTATACTGGCTATGTGATCTTCTAAATCAAGTACAGCAGAACAGCAGATCTCCTATACCATTTTCTAGTCTCCTATAATTAAATAGACAATAACAAAACAAATCCGTGAGGCCAAAAACTAAAACTTCGGATTTCTCAATTCAGTCAGCTGAAGATGCTCTTGTTAGAAAAACAAAAATTTTAATAGCCTCTCTTTTCAGCAATTTTGTCAGCATCAAGGGTTTTCCCAGGTTTGTGTAGGTCTCCACAACAAAAAGAAAAGGGCCCACAGTTCCTATGTAAGCTATCCCCTCCCATTTAAAAATACAGGCAAAGTTTACAAAGTCAAAACAAGACGTTCTTCCCACCTCAAGTGCCTTTCAATAAAATATTCCTCTAGTTGATATAAATACTTAGAATTAATGACTACAGTTATCCTTTCTACATCTTGATTTTCCCCATTTCAGATCCAAACAAACTGAACGGGAACTTTTTGGAACTTTTTTGAAAGTCACAGATGAAATAGAGCCTATGACCAAATACTTAATCCAAATTTTACAATATGGTACTATAAATTCCCCCTAAAAGATAAAATTCAGTAGTCTTCTATGGTAGGAAGGGAGGGTCAAAATATTAAGAGGATTTTTCAGTTTGATTTAACCCCTGAATGTAAAAGAGCTTACATTCTACGAAAATGAAGTAATCTGAAGAGGAAAACCCAATCTTAATAATGCTTCAAAAACACTTTGACCCACAAATAAAAAGTCTGAATTGTGTACTATGGAGAGACCTCATATTTTTTTCCACACTATATTTGGCTAGGTTTTTTGTTTTTTGGTGTTTTTTTTTTTTGGGGGGGGGGGGATGAGAGGAGGAGGCTGTTAAATTTCCTTTAGGGATAAAATATTCATTCCTATTTGGGAGCAATAACAAATTGTAAGTTTTAAAGTCCAAAATTTCTGTTCATTAAAAACCAAAAATGTCCATCTTCAAATATAAGTTGTAATGCTATGATAAAGGACATTTTTGGTTTTTTACACAAATTTTTTATACAAATATAATAAACTGAGACCTGCCAATGATCTTCAAGTCAAGTACCAGATCACCTCTTGAAGATGTTAGGATTCTTTCACGTATAGATAGAACTTTATGGCTACTGAAATCCCTCCTAACTCAAAATTCTGTGAGTGAACGGTTCAGGCAGGGATAGATTTTTCTCTAAGGTCTTCAATAAATGAGTTGATAATGGTAAAATATACCACTCCCCTCCAAAAAAAAAGTATTACTTTAAATCTCTCCATTAAAGTCTACTCCAGTTATGAAGTCCATAAGAACACAAATCCTTCACCCATCCTACCAAATTGAAGACATATAGTCAAAATGTCATTTGACAAATGACAAAATACAGGAACTCACCTGAGAACCAGTTAGATATTTATTTAGTATTATTATTAGTTTGGTTGGCAACAGAATGTCCTTTTTTTGGCCTTTTTTTGGCCATTTTCATAAATACTCAAAAGAGTATGCACCAAGATATAACAGGATTGATTTTCAGGTCTGTGTAAATGGAGAAAGTTTTCTTCAGACCTTAAGACTGATAAAAATCATAAATCCTTTAAATATCACTAGCTTGAGTTCGTTTACTACAGTAGTGATGGATTTGTATCAACCTAGTCAAACTCTTTAACCCAGGTGGCTATTTGCAAAAATTAGTAAGCCCACATGGTGTAAATTCATCACATTGTCAAAAGATTACTTTGATTCATCTCATAAATTCTGAAAATTTGTCTCAGTATACAGTTCATGTTGATACTAAATTTGCGTCAAATTAGTAAACATATACAAATTCAACCAGTCATAATTACCGAAGATTAAAATGGCCAATGTGAAATAATTTTATAAATGAAGATATGGGAAATCGATCAATTTTGAAAACTAGGTGGTTTTATATACAAACTTACCTATGAGCTTTCATTGAAAATCTTCTATATGCAGAAGAGTTTCTATTACATGCTAACCTGCTTAATTTGCAAGAAAAAAGCAGCCAAGTGGGTTACTTATAAACTTTGAAAAAGGTCTAAGCTCCACACCTATCTGGTTAAGTTCTATGCTCCCCAGAAAATTTTGTTATCTATAAAAATCAACTGGTTTATAACGGTCCCATACCATATCACAGGAAAGACAGAATAAATGTATGCATATGAATCCATTAAGGCCCCCTAAGAAACAACAAAACGACATCATAATTTGTGTTTTAAACAGCATATTTGATTCTAACTTATTATTAGGAGAATTCTGATTTTCTAAGGATGTCAAGATGTTTTTAAACAAAAGGTCCAAAAGGCAGATCTAAATATTGGTCCAAAAAAGGAGCACAAAAAAGTCAAGGAAAGATAGCTGTGATTAAAAACAACAAAAAAAAGCCACCCATCTATTTTCTCTGTCCTTACAACATACTGCTATCCTCTTCTATACAGGAATAAAAATTTTCTTAACTGTTTATTAAGTTGAAAGTTTTATTTGATCATATTAAAGAGCTTTAGAAATCTATACATCTCAATAGCAGTGCTATCTACTTTTCTTAGTTTAACTTGCAAATAAAGTTATAAGATCATTTATGTAGCAAGAATAGAATGTCACAACATAAAAGTTAAAAATTCAAACAACAATATCCTAAAAGCTTACAATGTTGTTACTCAAAAAAACCTTCAGACTGAAGGTTTTTATATGAATAGCTTTAAGTTCAAAAGCCTGCTGCTTTATAAAAGAACAGCACTGAGTGATAGCTGTCACAGCATTTCTATCCACTTACCTATTCTCAGTAATGGAAGATAACAGACATCTATGAAAGCAGATCAGAGCAAATTCAACACTAGTTAGTACAGTTACTCACAAAACTGGATAACATCAACTTCACAGAACAAAAGTAATTTATTAACAAAAAAAGACTAAATATGAGTGGGGGGGGAGATTTTTTTTTTAAGTATTATTATCCTTGTGTCTGAGAAAGTAAACCATGAAATATGAGGATGTCTCAAAAAGCTTTCCTACAGTTTTAAGCTATCAAAAATTTACTATTCTTAAAAGTGCAGAAAAACTTTTGGGAAACCCTGTGTTTGGCTAACTCTGAGGAAATCAGTATTCAATCAGTGCCTTGAAAAGCCCAATCAGACCATACACATGGTAGTAACATAAACAGTCTACCAGGTCCAACAAATTACAAAAAGAAAAGTTTCTAGGTGACTGATGTCTTTCCTTGCTGCACATTCTTAAGTTTCCTGCCAGAATGATCCTTCCCTTTACAAATAGATATTTGCTAATCTTTGATTCCCTCTACATTGTTAGTACTCTTAATTTTAAAAGAGTGGGGAGAGGGTTCCAATTCAAACTTCATGTTCAATCACCTGTCTCATTCCAACAGTAAAAATGAATTACAGTTAAACACAATCATTAATTTTTTTTTTAAACTGAGCCAACCCTATTTTGTGGAAATCAATTCTACATGGCCAGAGACAGAATGCATTCCTTCAGCATTATCTTTCCAATTTTCAAGTCAAAGTAATAAAGATATCCTCATTCTCTCCAATAGGTAGCTACTTCAGAACAGACTGCCTCTTTTGCCTGTCTTTGTATCCCCAAGTGCTTAACACAGTGCTGGCTATATACATAGTAGGTACTTAAATTCTAAAGTGTCTTTTAAGAATGCAACTCGAATCATGTGTCTATCTAAAACTCCAGTGTAATAAAAAAGTTTATATAATGATTAGCAAGTGAGAAAAAACCTGGCTAACGAAATGAAAAAGCATTCTGTGGATTTTAAATGAAATATTCTAGACATTTCTTGAATGATTTAGGCAACACCAAGAAACAAGGAAGAAAGTCAATATCAATATCAACTGTGAGGATCAATATATTAGAAGGTTCCATGTTCATACATCATATGAAGTTCCCCAAAACAGCAAGTTAAAAAGGTAGAATGGGTACAAACACTGCCACTATTATCACAAAGAAAATAAAAAAGCATTAAGACAGTGCACTGAATGGCTGAAATCAAATAAAATGTGCCCCATCCACATAGAGGAACATTTACATTTACAACATACTAAGGTCAAAATATTATTTGCATTCCAATTAACTAATTTCAAGAGTAGCTCTAACCTACAAAAACACTGAGACATTAATTCTGACCTGGAAAACACCACCACTGAATAGGCAATAAACCTAACTAGAATCAAGGTAGTTATATCACAGATCATAAAATGTCTTGACTTGAAAGAGACTCCAGATTAACTCCAGTGGTTTATTATTGAAATTAGGTAAAAATATTAACACTAATACCAAACTAAACTTGTAGGTGTAAAAAAAAAAAGGCTACTAAAACCATTAGACAGCCTTCCAGTTCGCAAGTATGATATTCAAATTCTTCATTATGGTCCCGTAAAGATTTAATATCTGAACAGATTGAGCATTAAATTACTAAATTCAGCAGGCATTTAATTTTAACTACACACAACAGTGGCAAAAATACAATAACCAGAATTTGTACTGTCATTATTTGGGGTTTGGGGGAAGGGAGGAAGAACAGCTAAAATTCAAATCTTATCCAGGGGAAAAAATAAAATGTGCTTCTGTCACATGATACCTTTAATTCAACAATAATCAGATGTAAAGCAACTGATTTATGCTTCAACACTATAGAAATCTATTTTTTCTTTTTAAAGTTCAAGGGTTTCCCAGTCACTGACATACTACAAATCATCACAAAGTAAGACCACAATAGAGGTTTTTACATTTAAAAAAGTAACTCAGTATTTAAAGTAGACTTCATAGTAATATCCAAAGTTTAACAGAATTCTGTATTTAAGAAAGTGAAAAAATATTGTACTTAAAGCCAATTCAACCTGGTATAAATAGAGTCCTATAGTTGTGATTTTAACAACTCCAAAAAAATTTTTTCAAGGGAAAATTAGTTTTTAAAATCTCAATTTCAGGGCTCCCATTTTCTTTTTTCTAAATTATTTATTCAACTTATACTACTTAAATCTAAAGATCCTAAATTAGACCAAACTACATGTTTTATCTCAAGCATAAAAATCAAAGCACAACATTAAAAGCATTACATAGACTCTCCAATCATGAAGCCATACAAGTTATCAAATACTATGCACTTGAAATACTACACAGGAGGCAAATGGGACTACCATCCAAACAAAACAGACACCTGATAAAATGACACTTTTTGCCAAACCGCACCAAGTACCAACCCAGCACACACACAAACATCTGGTCATCAAATGATAACTGCAACAGTTTGAACTCAAACTCAAAAATTTTAACACCAGACCAAATTCTGTTCAAGCAAACGCAGGAAACAAAGCACTCCAAAGTAAGCACAGCTAGTATCTCCAAACGGCATCACCACCCCCACTAGCCCAAGCAGAACTATTACCCAAGGCTCAGGGTCCCGGCGTTCAAAGCCCTTCTTTTCCAACGGGCTCCTAATGACAAAGACCAAGCCTCCCCCCACCCCCGAGCAAGGGTTCCTGGGGGTCGGTTTCACCATTTTCATAGAACGAGCACCAACGTTCCTTCTTCCACAAGCCACATTCTATCTGCTCCCGACGGCAGCAGCCGCCAGTCCGGGGGCCTGCAGCACCCCCGCGCCCCCCCCCACCCCTGGCCCGGCGCTGATACCTGGTGGAGGTGCCTTTGCGCACGTCGCAGATGCTGCATTTGAAGGCTTCCGCGCTGTTCCTGAAGGTGCAGACGCTGCAGTCCCAGAAGCCCTCGTCCGCCGCGGGTTTTGCTTGTCTTTTTGGCCTTCGCGGAGCGGGCCGCGGGGAGGGGGAGAACAACAAACACACGCGCGGGTGAGAAAGCCCACTTCTCAGGGGCGCCCCCCCCC
>JAJPUD010000436.1:115502-128793 GCA_023553655.1 Myrmecobius fasciatus
GCCGCCGCCGCCGCTACCGCTGCCGCTGTCTACCGCTACCGCCGCCGCCGCTGCCAGTCTCCGGACGAGACTAGTCCCCGCCAGCGCCGCCTCCGCCGAGTGACTGACTGGGGGCGGGGCAGAACGCCTCGCGTCATCGCCAGGCTAACCAATGGCGGCGCGCGGTCTCTCCGACGAAGGGAGGGGGAGGTTCCGACCGGAGGGGGAGGGGGCGCGGAGGGAGGGCGAGAAGCGAGGAGGGGAGGAGGGGAAAAGAGCTGCGGACGTGTGCGCGGTGGTAGGGGGGGGGCTCGTGGGTGCGTGCGTGCATGCATGCATGTCTGTATGCGTGCATGGGCTCCTTGACTTGTGTGTGCACGCTTGTGCATGCGTTCCTTGGTGTTCGGCCTGCTTCTGTGTGTGTATATGTGTGTTGTATGTGCTTGCACCGGCGCCTGGCTCTGTTGCTGTGCATTTCTGTGTATCCGTGTGTCTGTGTGTCTGTCTGTCTGTGTCTGTGCATGAGTCCGTGCACGTGTCTGTGCATCTCTGGACGCAGCTCTGTGTGTATATCTGTGTAGGGGGACGTCGGTGTGAGTTCCCCGCCCTCCCCCCTCCTCCCAACTCAGCCCGGGGCCGCATTCCCGGCCCACACTTGGAACCTAGGAAGCTATTTTGTGGGTGGCCTTTCTCGGATTCTCGTCTAACCAAGGATCCCCAAACGGGACTTTGTGGGAAAGGGGATGTACCCCGAGCTGTCGCATGACCAAGCCGAGACTCAGCAAGACTTAACGGGGAGGACGCGGGGAGGGAGGGACGGCGAGAGATGGGAAAGAAAGGCGTCTGCCTGGCTAGGAGACATGTGCTTACAGCCCCACGGTGGGCTGTCAGGCAGCCACCACCCGGAGTCACGGCGACCGAGCGGCGCCCGGGGGCTCTTGGTTGACTGGACACGAGGGGAGGACGTGCCGGGGGTCCCCGTCCCCAACCTGGAACTCTCATGGTCGGGAGGATGCGAATGCCCTCGGACATGGGTTGGGTCGCGGCCGTGCTCCACCCAGGTGTGGACCCCGCTCGGCCCCAGAGCTCACTGCAGCTTAGGGCAGTGGGGAAGGTGGGGCGGTAGGAGAGCCAGGCGGAAGAGCGGCTACACCCGGAGATCCGAGGCTGGAAACCTTGGCCCCCAGATCTGCCCGCGGTCCTAGTCAGGGCCGGAGGCGAGAGCACGCCCGGGGCGGGGGGGTGCCCCCAGAAGGGCACGGACGCCTGCAGCCGGTGTTTCCCAATCCGCTGTCCCCTGGAAGCCTCCCCAATCCCTTGGCACCGTTTGGCCAGTGATTTGGGCAATGCGTAGGACCCCCGTTGGGGCTTCACTGCCTCGTCTCCTGTATTTTTCACGTTTTCCATGAAAGTCTACCTAGACCTCGTGAAGGGCACATCTTTTTGTGGAGGAGGGAACGAGGAAGTTCTGGTGAAGTCAGGAAGATCTGGGTTTGAAATTCTGCTCTGGGGGTGCGGGAGAAAGTGTTAGAATTTTAGACCAGGGTCCTGGGTTTGAATCCCGGCTCTTCCGCTTGCAGCCTAAGTGACCTTGAGCAAGACACGACCCCCGAGCCACGGTTGGCTCAGCCTCCAAAGGGGATAATGCTTGCAATAGCCACACCCACTCAGGGTGATTGTGGGGTTCAAATAAGATGGAGTACATAAAGCTCACACCATATAATTAGAAGGCATCTGGCAATCCCCTCCCACTCAACCTATAGCCCCACATTGTCACCCATAAACGATGCTTCACTGAATTCCCTTGAATTTAAGTAACGATGCTACTCCCTCCCTTAATTGGGGAGCCAAGGTGAAGTTTATAAAAGCCCATTATTAATAAATGGGCTAAAGAAACAGAAATACCCAATTCTCAGGTCTCTGAGCTCTAAGATTAGGTGATGCATTATCTTGACAAAAGTACAAGAACGACCAGGAAGAAAAGTAGAAACTTGGGAGTCTGGGAAGCTAGGACCAGCCTGTTGGGTGCACTCTGGGTTTCCTCACAGATGAGGTTCTATTTGTGCATAGGGTGTTATTATTATAATTAGTATTCAGTAGAACCAGAGCAAGAGTAAGGCTTTCCATCCATCCATCTGAAGCTGGACTCGTAGGGGAGAAGGAAGTAGGGGGGACTAGTAAAGGAAGAAATAAAAGGAGGAGGGAGGGAGGACGTCAAACATAAGCTTATTCCACCCATGATGTACTCTAACTAGGCACACCCTGCACCCAGCTGGAGAAATACCATCCCTGGGCTGAGCGAGGGTCAGCAGCCCCAGAGAACTATTAGGGTTCTGACCCTTCCTGCTGCATGGATGCTAAATGAAAGAGGGAGAGACAGAGAGACACACAGAAAGAGACAGGGATGGGGGGAGGACTGAATGAGTAAAGGGGGGAGTGAAGGTATAGACATTTTGTGTTAGTACTACTCTTCTAAACAGATCTGGAGAGGTGTTCAGAAAGAGATTATTGTCTGAAGTTTTCACAAAAGGAGTCCCCATACCAAACACAAACTAACATTTTAACTATAATGTCTAAGAAATCATAGATTGTTTTAAGTGGCTTGTATCACTAGTTAACTATTATTGCACATGGCCTTGTTGGTGAGTAATTCATCTTTACTTTATCTTAATTATGAATACTAGTTAAAATGAATCTCAGCAAACTTCTGGCACACAGATACCTTGTCAGGATGTCTATCCCTATGACCTAGCACCATGGTTTGCCCATTATAGTTCAATAAAAGTCTATTGGGTTGAATCCAAGCCTATAGGATAAAATATAAAATGATGGAATGGTCTTCCAACTCAAAAGCTCACCAGATTTTAAGTTCATTGGGCTGGGGGAGGTGTTTTCTATCATGGTGGTGGGCCATGTTTAGTGTGGGAGCAAATCCCTATTGCTGTAGAGACTTGTCTGAGCTTAGGAAGCCTAAAATAAGCAAGAGAGAGATCTATGGTAAGCCCTTTTAGTTACCGAGCTAACCAAGTTTAGGGACGGGGATTGATAGGGAGGGATCACCATATTTAACTCCAAAGGGAGAACTTGCAATTGCTGTTATGTAGAACTAAACTCACACAAGGCAAAAAGGGAATAGAGAAGCTAAACACCCTTTCCTTTTTAGATGCTAAAACCAGAAAGGGGAAAAGGAAAGATGGTCCCGACAAGCCTGAGCAACAGATCTCAGCCCAAGCCTTCCTCTAAGCTATCCAGCCCAGGAACAGCCCTGCCTAGACAGGAGCTAGTAAACTAGGGGAGATAACCACAGGAGATTATTCTAACATACTCTAGTACAGCAAAAGTAGCTTCTCAACTTTACATTTGAAAGGACGACTCCACAAAGGAATACAAATGGATTTTAAACCTTGGGATTAACAAAGGTATTACCCACAATAAAAGGGTGAGTCTTTACCAAAAAGCAGGCTGGTCCCATATTCCACCTGCGTTCAAAATGGTACTAGCTATTGACTAGAAAATGTCATTTAAAAAATAATAATAAACTGGGCCCTGTGCTAGGATTATACACTGATTGAATTTAAGATGTAATTATGGAGCCCATAAAAGTGTAAAGTAATCTTAGAATGGAGTAGGAGGGAAGACGGATCTGAACACTCATACTGGGAAACTGATCATCCCAAATAAGATAATATCCTGAAATGCCCTGATGTGGTTAGGATCTCAGTGATAGAATGAATAAATATGAAAAGGTTAAGAATCCAATTCTAGTTGCTAAAATTTAGTATGTTATGTAGTTCTAAATGTTTCTCTAGTAGCTCAGGAAGGGGAGATGTCTCCCTGAGCAACTAAGTACCAGAGAGACTTGGGCACTGAGGGATTTCTTGAGATGATGTTACAATTGACATCTGCCCAATGATCCAGATGAGCAAATTAACTGGAGGAGCAGCCTGGCTGAATTCTCAGCACTCCTTCAGTTGTTATCTGGCTTTGACATTTAGCAGCTTTTTTTTTTTTTTTTTTTTTTTTTTGAGGGTAAGCTACTATATAGTATTCATACAGTCAGTAGACCTAGAATTCAGTACCACAAGGATCTGTAATTTCCACTTTGTGAGTAGTATTTTCCATCGATCCTGCTTGTAACTAATGGAACAGTCTCAGAGTTGTGGAAGTACAAATCTCATCACACCAGAAGCTGGATGTGGATGCAGAAGAAATCTGGGTTCCAGTCCAACATGTACTAGGCATGAGCCTCAGTTTCCTTATTTGTGAGATGAGGCTAATAACAATTGTAACATCCCTTTCACAAGACTTTTGGAGGAGATAGTACATGCCAAGTCTTTTGCAATCCTTAAATATGTAAAGTTCAATCAGCCAATTAACAAGCATTATAGCTCATCCTGTGCTAAAGCATTCCTGATATAAAGACAAAAACAGGGTCCCTGCCCTCAAGAAGCTGACATCCTAATGAGGGACATAACATGCAAATATGTAACTATGTACATAGAAGAGTATAAACCAAAGGGAATATCAGAGGGAAAGGGACTGGGGTGGAGGAAAGGGGAAGAGGAAATAGAACCAGATCAATTTCTTGCAGAAGTTGAGATTTGGCCATTGAAGGGGGTTGAGGAAGTGAAGACATTTGAGATGAAGAGGGAGAGAACCCCTAAGCATGAAGGACAGCAAGAGAGACTGTCCTATGAGATGAACAGGAAGAAGGCCAGTGCCCTGGAATCGGTGGATTGGTCAAGTGGATGTAGCATCTGCCCTGGAGTCAGCATGGCGGGGAATGTCACTGTGTGACTTTAGGCAAGTCACTCCCCCCAGATTGCCTGGACAAAAAAAGAAGACAGAATGAAGGGCTTTGAATGCCAAACATCATTTTATATTTGATCCTGGAGGTAATAAGGAGTCACTGGAGTTTATTTGGGGGTTGAAGAAGAGAAAGATGACATGGCACAACCTGCTCCTTAGAAAATTCACTTTGCAACTGAGTGGAGAACAGATTGGAGTGTGGAAGTCACTATTTTTTTTTTTAAGGGGTATCTGTGGAACAATTATTGAGCCTGGAGAAGAGAAGGCTTGGGGTGGGAAGGCAGGGGATAAGATAGCTATTTCTGAGGGATTTTTCCCTAGGGAAGCTTGGTTCTGTTCCGCCTCAGAAGGTGCAATTAGCAGCAATGACTCAAAGGTGCCAAGATGATTTTAGGTTTGATGGAAGCAAAGGAAGATTAGTAAGGAGTGTCCCCTGATCAATTTGATGAGTTCCTCAAGCAACTGAATGAGTTTATAAAGTGGAAGCCCTTTGGGGTATTAGGTGGGCAGGTCCTTAGAAGTGAATGTACCCCATTGTTACTTTATCCAGAGTGGTTTTTTGGGGTCGATTGGCTAAACTCATGGGAAGAGCTGCCCCTTTCTAGTTGCCTATAAAAATGAATTCAGTCATTTTTGCCTCATCCCCTATTCAGAACTCAGCAGAATGAACCTTTACAGAGCTGAGGTCGGAACAGGAAGATCTGTGTCCTGGGAAGAACATAATCAGAACACTGTCTTTCCTACTCTTGTGGTTCAGTCCTGTCAGACTCTTGGTGACCCCATCTGGAGTTTTCTTGGCAAAGATACAAGAGTGCTTAGCCATTTCCTTCTCTGGTAGATTTTCCAGAAGAGGAAACTGAGACAGAGTTCAATGACTTGCCTAAGGTCATACGAGACTGGATAAATCCTCCAGAAGATGTCTTCCTCTGTCCAATGAGCTATCCATCTTTCCTATTAGAAGATACTGATCTTCTCATCAGTATTAGAAGTCTGCCAAGAAGTGTTTATTAATTGTCTTTGAGATAGCTGAATGAGGTTTTTTGCCTTCCTTTCTCCTATTTGCTGTGCTATAGCCCAACTGGAAATAGCCAGGAGACTCACTAGTTACAGCATCGGGCCTGGAGTTCCAGTCCAGCCTCAGACATGCTTCAGCTGTGTGATACTGGACAAGTCACTTAGCCTCTATTTGCCACCAGAGGAGGAATTGTCAAAGGACTTATCTTTCCCAAGGAATCCCCATTCAGAGTCACAAACAATCAAACACAACTCAGCAGCATCAGCACCACTAGCCCTCACTGTATGAGAAAACTTTTCCCACCCCAATCACTGTACAGTTACAAACTCTAGAAATGGAGAGGGAGCTGGGGGTAGAGGCTGAGCAGCCCCTTTGAAGGACTTTTTACAGGCCAAGGAAGAGGAGCAGTTCCTCCAAGAGATCAGCCTCCTCAGAATCCTGGCTAACAATCTTGAGGTGGCCCCAGTCCTAAAAAGTCAGTGCATCAACCTGACCTCTCAACAAAGTGCCAGTAGACTTACCTGGCCCCTCAGATCCCCCAAAGACTCGTCTCCCTTGTAAATTCATACAACTGATTGGGGAAACTTACTCCCCTGAATCTCTCTCCTTATAGAAGAACTTCTACCAATTAGAGCCATGTTTCTTAACTAGGGTCTATGAACTTTTAAAAAAAATGTTAATAGTTGTATTTCAGTGTAACTAGTTTCCTTTGGAACCCTACATATTTTATTTTATGCATTTAGAAACCTTATTCAAAGAGTCCATAGGCTTTCCCAGACTGCCAAAAGGTGTCCTTGATGTAAAAAAAAAAGGGGAGGGGAGCGGTATTGAGGGAATAAACTAGGAGGTTGTAAATTTCCCTTTGTTGAGGTCCTCAAACAAAAACTGGATAGCCACTTTGGAGAGCGTGTTGTGGAGGGAACATTTTTTTTCCAGATATGGACTAAACTTCTGAGAGTTGTTTTTAACTTAGAAATTTGATGACACTGATTCTGAGGGATATTCTTTCAATGGGACTTGTCCAGTTTAGAGTAGATTTAATATCTTGACTTTCATAATAATGGGCACATTTCCCAGGAGATTCATTCGATATTTTCACTACCTTCTGATGCATTCTTCCATTTTTTGGAATCTGCAACCACTCTTTCAGACTCAGGTTGGGAAGACTAACATAGACTACCATACTTTTGATCTGAGGATTTTTAGCCCTTATTCCAATACTAGATTGAAAGCAGTGCCTTCCCAGGCAAGGGCAATAGCACTGGATTTGGAGCCAGCACATCTAGGTTTGGGTTCAGTCTCTGATACTTATTAGAATGTACTTGTTTTAAGTCAATGGTGTGTTCCCCACACTTACTGATGTACAAAATGAATATATTATACATGTCCTACCTATCTCATAGAGCTATTGGTAAGGATGAAATAAATAATGGAGCATCAAAAATTGTTGAACATGTTATTTTTTATTAGTATAATTAAAATAAACAAACAAAAAAAGAAGTCAACCTTCAGCAGCTGGAGAATACAAATTTTTTTCTCTCTTTACATGCCTCCTCATCTTTGCTCATCTCTTTTCAATTTCCTGCTTTAAAAGGGTTCATTTCTTTTTTTTATTAGAGATTTCTGAAAGATGGGCTGCTTATTTCAACATAAATCTGTCATGCTTTCCTAATATTTAGTAGGCAGTCTTTATCATTGCATCAAAACTAAGGTATGCACTCATTTAGTCTTAGATTTATAGAGTTGGACCTAAAAAAAGACCTTAGAGACCATCCAGTCCCAACCCTTCTTTTATAGATGAGTAAAACTGAAACCCAGAAAGGCTGTGACTTGTCCATTATCTAACAGGTAGTTTAAAAAAAATTGAGAGAGAGAGTTTGACCTTCTTCTCACAATCCCAGCATTAATAGGGTGAGGATAATAATTTCAGAATGCTAATGTTTGCCTTTCGTGATTTAATTATAAATACTAAACTGACCAAAGTTTAATTGTAGAATTTTGCCACAGATGCCACCTAATCCAATCTAAGAAGAGCGGAATGAGGAGGTAGATTTTTGATCAACAGATTTTTAAAATGTCCTAAAAATTTCAACTTTCTCAGGCTGGAGGAGCTTCCTCAATGGGTAGTAAACTTCTAGTCACTAAAAGGCTTCAAATGGAAATTGTTTGACCTTT
Source organism: Myrmecobius fasciatus (assembly GCA_023553655.1). Taxonomy (NCBI): domain Eukaryota; kingdom Metazoa; phylum Chordata; class Mammalia; order Dasyuromorphia; family Myrmecobiidae; genus Myrmecobius; species Myrmecobius fasciatus. The sequence continues at coordinate 123,481 of JAJPUD010000436.1, forward strand.
TGTCCAGCTGTTATCGATGGGATTCCTGTATTGGGTAGAGAACTCTTCCAACTCTACATTCTATGATTCTACAACCTTCCTCATTTCATAGAAGAAGAAATAGAGGTCCAGAGAATTTAGATTTACTGAGGGTTACACAACAAGGTAGAGGAAAATCTAGGGCAAGACCCAGGCTTCTAGACTCCCAGGAGAGAGGTCTTTCCATTAAACCAGTAGTTCTCAGAGTTGGATCCTATGACTTTTTAAGGGAGTGTTCAAGGTCAAGTTTATTTTCATTACAATACTAACATACCTTGCCCTTTCCCGAATACCTATCTTTAAGAGACTAGATTTCTTTCACGTATTTTAAGAAAAACAACATATCACAACAGATAGGGGAATCCAGCTGGCTTCTATTAAAGAGATTTGAAAAAATTATAAAAAACAATGCCATTCTTCTCACTAAGTTTCTTTGTTGGGAAAAGTTATTTTTCACAAAAATATTATTTATATTAACACATACTAGGTTTATTATCATTATTTAAACAAATATTTTATGCATCAATTCTGATTTCTAATATGGTAGCTCTTTATATACATAACCTGCATGAACAAAAACTCTTTGGTATCCTCAATAATTTTTAAGGGGTTAGGAAGGGAATAAATATTTATTAAATGCCTACCATGTTCAAAGCACCGTATAAGCATTATCGCTCTTGATCCTCACAAGAACCCTGGCAGATATCTGCCCCCATGACAAGAGTTGTCCCTTATTTATGACAGATAGGTACTATTATTATCCCCATTTTACAGTTGAGGAAAAGAAGATTAAATGATCTGATCAAGGTCATATAACTAGTGTTTTGAGGCTAAATTTGAACTCAAGTCTTGACTTCCAGAGCCGGCACTCTATGCATTCTGCCACCTAACTGCCTGGTTTTAAGAACATAAAGAGCTCCTAAGACCAAGAAGTTTGAGACCCCCTTCACTTAAATATGATGAGATCTATCTTCTCTAAAATTTCCATTTAGATAATTTCCACTGAAAGAACAGCAATCAGTAGTATTCCACAATCTGTGAATGAAAAGACTTTCTCTTCATCATTGATGGTTGATGCTAAAGTGGGATTCTTTAAATTAGACATGTGTAACACGGTTTTGGAGTATTTGTTCATATGCAAGCATCTTATTTCTGTTTGGACATTTTCCCCCCTAACATATTTTGAACAAAATGAACATATGTCCTTTGCATCAAATACACAAACTACAACCTTCCTATATGTACATTTTAAAGGAAGAGTGTAGGATTTGTACAACCTGTTTGTACAATCCAATTCTGCAAAGCCTTCGTTATTAAAATGTAGCACTCATTTCTGTGGGTCACTTGGTCACACATGCCACGTTAGTCAGGGCTTCCATTAATAGACTCATTTTTTTCATGCTGCAGACTCCCTCGGTTTAATCCAAGCATGGACTACTAAGCATATTCAAACTCTACCTTCCTTTTTTTCCCCCTGCCCACCCCCCAACTATTTAATTCCCAACTGAATGGTCCCTCATCTCTAGTAGCAACTGCAGCTGCTACTGTTCCTGGACTCTGGCTATGGAAATGGGACCAGATCCAAATCTACTCTCCATGGCTCTCTCTGGAACAGAGGGTAGGGAACAGCTCTCACCACAGAGCAAACTGCACCCCCCCTCCCCAACTCGACCCAAGTTCATCACCCCTGCAGAACATCTGGATTGCACCACCCTGGGGAGTAAAGGTCCACAGAATGCATCTGCACCTGGGATAGCTGTTTAAACTGAACCGAGCTAAAACAAAGCACTAGGAATCAAAGCTGTTATTTATGCACCGTGTTGGATGCCAAATATAAATATTAACTTCAACATCTTATCCCCATGGGACTTTAGGACTAAAGAATGCATATTAACCATCTACTGTGCATAAAACAAAAACCCCATCCTATGTCTCTCAAGTACAAAGATAGCTGCGTTTTCCTAAGCATCCTGGTTGGGTCTTTGAAAGGTTTTTCCTTAAATATCAGGTTATTTTAATATTATTTCTGAGTTGGGAGCCAGTTTCAGCCCTCTGGTCCTTCAAGGCTTCATTCAGGTGGTGGGAAAGGGAAGAGATAGGAATGGCTACAGTCCTTGGGAAGGTGTCAGATAGCACCTCAGGTTATTAAAGCTTCACTAAAAGCAGGACTGGGATGAGAGCCCATGGAGGGGGAAAGGAGGTCAAACTGGTGTCCTCCTAAGGAAACTGAGCATCCAGTTCTCAGCCCTTCTAGTCCTCCTTCAGCTCTTTCAATGGGAAATGTTCCCATTGAAGTCAGCCAAAGTTTCAGAGTTGGAGGTATGAGAACTGAGGGAGAGGCTGGCAGAAGCCGATCATGTAAGAGAAGAAGATCCTTGAGAGCAAAGCAGTCAACTAGTATTTATTAAGCACTTACTGTGTGGCCAGGAATAAAAATATAAGCAGAAAAAAAAAAGTCCCTGCCCACAAGAAGCTTATATTCTAATGGAAAAAAACCAACAAGTGAAAGGAAATTGAGGGGCAGCTAGGTGGTGCAATGGATAGAGCACCAGCCCTGAATCAGGAGGACCTGAGTTCAAATATGATCTCAGACACCTAACACTTCTTAGCTGTGTGACCCTGGGCAAGTCACTTAACCCCAATTGCCTCAACTAAAAAGAAATTGAAAATTTTAGGAGACGGAAGTGTTGGGAGAGTGGTAGAAAAAGTCTTGAGTGGAGCCACAAATGTCTTAACAACTTAAGAGCTTCCCCTGGAGCTAAAAAAAAAAAAAAAAAAAGGAATAGGGAAAATGGTATTGGGAGCCATATAGACAGCACCATGCCAGTTGATGCTTTGGAGAATAAATAAATGGGGATGGTGGGTCTCCTGTCTTCAAACAACTTCTCTTCTCACTGGGGAGAAAAATAGGAAAGCAAGAAACAATAAAAGAACAAAGCAGGGCTTCATATAATAAAACACAAAGTCAAAATGAAGGAAGCCTTGATTATATTGTGAGACTAGGACACTGTGGTTTTCCCTCCTCTGAGTTGACTTCCCACCCAAGCACATACTTTGTATTTACTTTTCTCTATGTATCCTCAGTAGAAAGTAAAATCCTTGAGAGCAAGGACTGTGGGTTTTATTTTGGTTTTTGGTTTTTATTGAAGCTTTTTTAATTTTCAAAACATATGCAAGGATAATTTTTCACCATTGACCCTTGCAAAACTTTGTGTTCCAATCTCTCCCCCAGCCCCGTTTTTGTTTTTTAATCTTTGTATCCCAGGGCCAAATGAAGAATAAGATGAATAGTCAAGTTCATCTTATTTGTCTGTGTGATCCTGAGTAAGTCATTTAACTTCTCTTAAGTCTTAAGAGTGTAAATTACTGAGATGACATCAGCATTTGTAGAGGGAGTTTTCCTCCTCTTATGTTCCCTATGCCAATGAAATTAGAGATCCAGTCCCATCCAATCCCCATAAGCAGTGCCTTGAGCACAGTAGCTGTTTGACAAAGGACTGCTAAATTAAGTTGAGTTAAATCCTGGCCAGTGTTCCTCATCCGTGAAACGGGGATAATATGGCATAATTACCCCCACAAGGTTGTATGAGGAGGGTGTTTGCAGATGTTAAGGCACTATATTATACATCATTGCTACGAGCAGTCAGGAAGGCGAGAAATAGATGAAAACATACATACACAGTGTTCACTGCACTGGGGATGCAAGGGATGGCTGAATTGGATGGTTCTCATCATTTATTGGTCTTCACAGAATGTCAAAAGAACACAAGGAAGAGATCTGGGATATGGCAAATGGGCTCCTCATAAGAGCATTTATGGAAGGATGTGAATAAGAGTCAACCCTAATGAATTGTGGGCTTCAAGGTGGGATGAGGTTGCCCACGTGCCAAAGTCACACATAATCAGAGTGTTAGTGGTTTCTCTTTGCAGTAACTGGATTAAAAAGTCAAGTGTGATCAAGTAAAGTGTGATTCACAAACTTTTAAGTAGTATCCTCCTTGTCACTCTTTGGTTGCACTTGTAATTTCATCTGTATAAAGGGTACCTGATAAAAGTGGAGAATTCCTCCTCCCAGTGCAGATTAGTACTTTTGCTGCGATTTATCATCCTAGAGAGCTACCTGATGTTAAATGACAATGGAGAATTAGAAAGCCAATTTATGCCAGGAGCAGGTCTTGAATCCAGGTATTCCTGGCTGTAATGCCAGCTCTCTAGTCACTATATCGAGCAGGCATTACTAATGTGATGATGATGATGACGATGATCACTACTATGACCAATTGGAGCTCCTTTTTCAGTGTGGAGGGAGAAGTGAACCTCTGATACTTTGTCTGGGGAGGAGCAGTTCCCCACTCTGAGAACATCATTGGCTCCATAAAGGGGATCCCCAGAGATACTACTTAGAATCAGGGAGTTTTACAAGAAAAATCTTTAGACAAACGAGAACTGTTGGAAACTCCATGCTAAACGTGGAGAAGAAGGGATCAAAAATATCTGAGAGGCGAAAAAAATCAAACGGGAAGGCAGACCTTCACTTCATGCTAGATTTCACCTGTGTTAATGAGGAAAAGTTCTTCATTGTTCCACAGGTCCCTGCAAAAGGAATCAAATAGACAATCCATCCACACAATCTTTGCATCCTCAATAAAAGTGCCTGTATATTAAATAATGTCGCACTAGCTCAAGGGGAGTTAAACCCTAAATCCTTCCCTTCCTAGACTCTGGCCCCAGGCATTCCCCTGACCTCTTAGATTAAGTCACACGGAGGAACCTGGGGTGCTTGGATGACCTCTTCTTCTGCAATGATTGGACCCCACTAGTATGATCATGGCTGGCGGGGTTCATATAGTGCTTTAAGGTTTAACAAGTGCTTTGGGTAGGAAGGGGATAAGAATTATATAGCACCTACTATGTGCCAATCTCTTCAGTAAAAAACATGGCCTCCAGTCCTCACAACCCGGAGAATTGGGCGATAGTAAAGTATTGTTGTTTTTGTTTGTCCTTTGTTCTCAAAGAGGACAGGGCAGCAGAGGGGTGATGCATGCAGGTCAGTTGGATTTGAGGGTGGGAGGGTTGGGCAAGGTCACCTGCTGTTAAGGTATGCACTTGAGAATTGTGGAAACTCCATCAGAGTATAAGTGACTTGCTTAGTCTCCCTCTCCCTCTGTCTCTCTCTTTCTCTCTCTGTGTCTTTCTCTCTGTCTCTCTGTCTGTCTCCTCTCTTTGTCTCTCTGCCTCTCTCTCTCTGTCTCTGTGTGTCTCTCACTCTCTCTCTCTCTGTCTCTGTCTCTCTCA